>JASAND010023231.1:0-37873 GCA_030248195.1 Trissonchulus latispiculum
GGAGTGATTCACAGGATATGAATATAAACAAGCGGGGTCGATGCTTGTCTTTCTTTGGAGGCTGAACGGTATCCAGTTCACAGCAGTGAGTTTCGATACGTATCTTGATAAACTGATCGAAGTTATGGGCTGCACATGTTCTTCTGGAGCTTCTTCTAACGATCAGGGATTAAGATCTCTAACTCGAGATCTTTCACATACTTGTACAGGAAAAATTGATCCTGATCCAGTAGCTCTATCCAACGACTGTACCCTAGATTAAACGCTTTCTAAGCGCACACTTCAATTTATTAAGAATTAGTATAATTCTCAACAGTTACAGAATAGAATATAATAATAAATAATAATAATAATAATAATAAACTGCGCTAATGAGACTATCAACAATGAGACAATATTCTCCACTGAAATATAGGTTTACAGATACTGAATACAGGTTACAGGGTTGCCAGAGTTGCCAGTTCTGAGATAAAATTCTTAATTACTTTTAATTGAGGGACAAGACTTTAGATTATGACTCTTCGTTATTACCTCTTCTTCTTCTCTTTCTGTACTCTTATTCTCAGCTATGATATCCTACTGCTAAACTCTGTGCTTTCCCTATATGCTTGTGTTCTTGTAGTCTATCTCTTTATCAGTCCTTTAGAACAAGGACAACGCTAATAATAATTATCAATGATAATAATAATAGTAATAATTAATTAAATTTAACAGGCACACACAAATTCCGGTCCTTGGGTGAGCCCAAGAATGCTGTTCCAATCTCCTGTAGCGGAGCACACAGCGCACTGTTCCCGGATGCTATTCGGAGAACCTGAGGGGTCTAACACAGGGGTCGGTCTGGTTGGGGGATGCCTGGTACGGTTATATAAACTTCAGAATTAATTAAATTAAATTATTAATTTATCTTCTTTATAGTCTTCCTTGCTTCGTTCCAAATCTACAGACTGATTAGGCCAGGAGGGTGGGGATAACGATCCCCTCCGCAAGAATGACGAATAATAGAGCAAAACTCATCTTTTAGGATTGAAAGTATAAAGTTCCGTTTAGGGTTCAAACAGTTATAAAGTTCACTTTTGTTGGTTTTAGGTCCCACACTCGATTCTGGTGCAATCCTCGTAATAGTCTCTGCCTTAACCTTCCCAGTAAAGTCGGATCTGATTCTCAATGTACCTTAGACGACTGATTCCAATCCAATTACTGTTCACTATCTGTCTGTCCTTCTCCGGACTGATTACCAATAATAAAATGTCTGATCCAAAAATGATAGCACTGAGGCTCCAAATACTGACGAACTAAGCGTGATTCTGGCAGGATAGACGTGGACCTCCGCACCTGAATCAAATGGGTTAAAACCCATTAGTTACACAATTATGGTGCGGGATTCGAACCCGGCAACCATTACTCACTTTCTGGCTTTCTGAGATTAAAGATGAACTTGCGAAACTTAAATTAGCCATAATAACCGAAATTTCTGACAGTTTTGGTACAAAATTGGAAGAATTGAACGTTACATTACCGTTCTGAGAACATTTTAACAAAAATGTAGTTTTTGAGCAATTTCCTGCAATTCCATGCAGGAAATTGCGATAAAGATGTGATTTTACTTCGTACATTCCGTTTTTGCACTGTTCCAGGTTGGAACACCAAGATGAAAGTAAGATCCGTAATTTAGTAATAGCTTGACACTAACTAGATAATTTGTGGCTATTCTGATACTTGTACAACGTAATTACTTATAATTTTGATAACAACCTCAAAACATTTGGGGCCCTTGTTCTAGCCCCAGAGTTCAGGGCAGTAACAACTCCCTGTTAACAAGGACATTACATAACTCGAAACTAAAATAGAAAAAGGTCAAAAAGTTAGTTTGATTAGAAGATGGTTCGTTTTACCCTATCCATATTTCTTACGTAATTATTTAGTATTCTCTTTATTTCAGGTGTACGATTAATTAGTACACAATATTACACGAGATTTGCTGATTTCGATGTCCATTATTGCCATTTGTAAGTAGTTGACGTAGCCTGGATTAATATTGAATGTGAACACTTATACGGTTGATTTTCCAACCGTACTAACTATTGTGTAACCTGGGTTTGTTACTTCTGTCTTTAAACGTGGTGCAGGAATGTGGGCCAGCACCTATTTACGGTTGTAGTCATCATTACAGGCTCGCACGACTGAACTTGACGGAACAGACTAGAAATGGCAATCACTATGTTTACATGTTTCAAAAATCAAAACAACATGTATACATTAGTTTAAAAACTACAATGGTAATACTGATCCTTATGTAATTTATTACTACATTTCTTTTAAATTCAAATCTGCAATTACAAATTAAGAGCTTGAGCAGACTCTCAACCTTTAGCTAAAACGGTGATATTATCTATTTAGTTTGGAAATAGAATAAGAATTCCATTATAACCTATAAATATTACTTCTTCGCAACTTTTATATGTCATTCTGAAAATACAAAACGACAGTTTATGCCATCCCCTATCTAATAGTACTTACGCGGACGAATCGAGGATGTCCCAATACAGACTACAAGGCTCGAATTTACCGTAAATGACCTGTTAACCCGGAACAGTTGCACATTCCTTGCCCTAACTCAGGGGCCAGAGAAGGGCCCCAAATGTCGTGAGGTTATTATCAAAATTATGTAATTATGTTATGCAGGTATAAGAATGTTCACAAATTATCTGGTTAGTGTCAAGTTACTATAAATTACGGATCCACTTTCATCTTGGTTTCTAGTAGTAGTGCAAAAAGACGGAATGTACGAAGTAAAACCACGTCTTAATCGCAATTTCCTGCATGGAATTGGAGGAAATTGCTCAAAAATTGCATTTTTGTTAAAATGTTTCCAGAACGGCAACGTAACGTTCAATTCTTTCAATTCTGTACCAAGAACATCAGAAATTTCGCTTATTATGACTAATTTAAGTCTCACAAGTTCAGTTTTGATCTCAGAAAGCCAGAAAGTGAGTAATGGTTGCTGGGTTCGAATCCCGCACCATAACTGTGTAACTAATGGGTTTTAACCCATTTGATTCAGGTGCGGAGGTCCACGTCTATCCTGCCAGAATCACGCTTAGTTCGTCAGTATTTGGAGCCTCAGTGCTATTATTTTTCGATCAGACATTTATTTTGGTAATCAGTCCGGAGAAGGACATACGGATAGTGAACAGTATTTGGATTGGAATCAGTCGTCTAAGGTACATTGAGAATCAGATCCGACTTTACTGGGAAGGTTAAGGCAGGGACGACTACGAGTGCGACACCAGAATCGAGTGTGGGACCTAAAACCTAAAGAAGGGAGTTGAACACTTTATTTTGATTATTCTAAATTGAACGCTATACTTTCGATCCCAAAAGATGAGTTTTGCTCTATTTTTCGTCATTCTTGCGGAGGGGATTGTTATCCCCACCCTTCTGGCCTAATCATTCTGTAGATTTGGAACGAAACAAGGAAGACTATAAAGAAGATAAATTAATAATTTAATTTAATTAATTGTTGAAGTTTATATAACCGTACCAGGCATCTCCCCAACCAGACCGACCCCTGTATTAGATCCCTCAGGTTCTCCGAATAGCATCCGGGAACAGTGCGCTGTGTGCTCCGCTACAGGAGATTGGAACAGCATTCTTGGGCTCACCCAGGGACCGGAAATTGTGTGTACCAGTTAATTTCAATTAATTATCATTATTATCACTATTATTGATAATTATTATTAGTGTTGTCCTTGTTCTAAAGGACTGATAAAGAGATAGACCACAAGAACACAAGCATATAGGGAAAGCACAGAGTCTAGCAGTAGGATATCATAACTGAGAATAAGAGTACAGAAAGAGAAGAAGAAGAGGTAACAACGAAGAGTCATAATCCAAAGTCTTGTCCCTCAATTAAAAGTAATTAGAAGCTTATCTCAGAACTGGCAACTCTGGCAATCCTGTAACCTGTATTCAGTACCTGTAGAACTATATTTCAGTGGAATATCGTACCTCACTGTTGATAGTATCTTTAGCACGGTTTATCACTATTATTATTATTATCTTATTATATAACCATTGTAACTGTTGAGAATTGTATTAATTCTTAATAAATTGAAGTGTGCCTTAGAAAGCGTTTAATCTAGGGTACAGCCGTTGGATAGAGCTATTGGATCAGGATCAACCTTTCCCTGTACAAGTAAGTGAAAGATCTCGAGTTAGAGATCTTCATCCCTGATCATTGAAGAAGTCCAGAAGAACTGTCCAGCCATAAATCTTGATCAGTTTATCAAGATACGTATCGGAACTCACTGTTGTGAACTGATACCGTTCAGCCTCAAAGAAAGACAAGCATCGACCCCGCTTGTTTATATTCATATCCTGTGAATCACTCCCCTCTTGTCAAACGAACTCACAATCAAGACCCCATCCAGGTTGGCTACAAGGATACCCGATTTTGGACAAACCACCTTTTGGGAATCCTGTGTCTAAGTTTGCTGACTTCAGCAGACGCGCCTACCCTACGTGTAAAGAATCTAGTTGCTACCGGAGCCCTAACCGACTAGGTCAAACAAAAAGTAAAGGAAAAGCAAATTTTAATTCAGATCAAAGCAACTTCATTACAAATATTTAAGTTTTAGTTTAGTTTAATTTTTATTCATCTCAATGATTACCTTCTACTTACTTTTTAATTCGTATGCATGTTCTATGTAATCTGAGAAGCGTGAAAATAGAATGATTCTTGGCTGCTGTAGCTCTATAATCATTCCCTTTCTCAATGGACTACAGGCAGCTGGTTTGCAAACTGCACTCGAATCCTGCTGGTGGCATCTTCTAGCACGGCATTTCCATTTGCAGTTATTTTTTGCAAATCTTTAAGTCAGCTCTAGTAATAACTCCAACCTGTTGCCATCCCATTGGAAACTACGTTTCCCCATAGTAATCTATAATAAGAGAACTTTTTTGTGATTCAGTTCACTTCCTTCCTGGCTATTATTTATCAGATTCATATCATTTTATTAATTACTCCAGGTTATTTACGGCTGTGTTTGCGACATTTATCAAAACTAATAAGTAAATAATGAACTGTTTCCGGCATAAACTTGCTAATTCTAGGAACTCCAAAATTTATTTTGTGTCAAGATTCAATATCATACTTATGAATGTGAAAATCAGAATAAGCCAGCAGATTCTCATTCACTTTCAGAGAATTAAGGATGGTTTTGATAAAGAAATCAATTAGCCTTATTATACTTCAATCAAACAAACTTCAATCCCTTTCAAACTTTGAACTTTATCCAACCATTCTCAAATCTGAAATAAAAGCTATAAATATTGTAGTAGCCATTAGTTCTAACTATTATCGCATGAATACAATAGTTAACATTTCCTTGTCATTTATTGCATGTCATTAATTTTAACTTTTGTTTTCTACATACAAACTTACATTCAAAATTTAATGAAAGTTGATAATCGAAAAAATCCTGCCATCTTTGGTAGTCGCAAAAGCCGTGACTGATAAAATCTTAAATTCTTCTTTTATCAACGTTTCCAGTCTTCTACTTTTGTGTTATAAAAGACGTATATGTTTACTACAGAAACATAGATAATTTGAGATCCAATCCTTATACTCTGCTCCATTAAGCATTCTCAACTTAGAACTGTACTAAGTCAGAAGTCACGGATCAAAGGAAGGTAAAACTAAGTTTTTGTTTCTAACGTAACAACATCAAAATCCTCCGCAAAATAACTCGCACCTTTAAGCTCCCTGATTGCACGGATGGTTCAATTAAAACAATTCAAGAAAAGAAATTGTAAGTTTCAATATTCTCTACAACTTGACGATGAAAAATTCCATTGTTATTGTTATCGTAAAAGTTAAGGTAGTTTATAAATATTATTATTATTATTATTATTATTATTATTATTATTATTATTGTTGTTATTATTGTCACGAGGCCTTGAGGTCCTTCGGAAGTTCTGTTTGTGAAAGCGTGGAAATCTGGTCCGTGCAGGCCTTATGACTGTTAGGGTTGTGGATCGTTGCTCGTCTTAGGCATCAGTGAACACTTGGCTTTTACTATGAAGGAGAGGCCAGGTTATAACAAAGACAAGTTCAGAGTTCAGTTCACGGGTACAGACAAAGGCAAGGCAACGAGCGACCAGGTACACAGCACAAAGCCCACCACCAGCCAAAATGACTCAAACATAGACTTTTATGCTTCGGGTAGCTCCGCCTCTCACGTGTTACCGTAAACCTCTTTTCTAATGAAGCCTTGTCGAAAAATCGAAGGTTCTTTCCATCAGAAAGCATAAAAACTTAGGCGGTCTCTTTCAATTCTTTCTCTGACGAAGCTTTGACTCATACTTTCAGGCTTGTTTCGCAATAGTTCAGGAAACATAAAAACTTGGAAAATTGGAATAAAATATCCATCAACTGTCACGATTACAATTCAATTCCAAGAACTAGCAAAGTCACGACACTTACGAAAGTTCTGCATCCAATAAGAAAGCATCAGCATAACCCGTGCTTATACGTAATACTCTACTGGCTTCAGCCTGCCTACGAAAGTTACCATAGGACCCATGAAAGAGAGTTAAGTCCTACTATACGAAAGTTGGGACTTAGGATAATTTCCAGAAACAAAGCTTTTAGGTAGGTACGTATGGTTTTAGGTAGAGATTAATTAAACCATAAATTCTGATAATTTTGATACGTAGGCTTTAATTTTTACTAATAAACGATAAATTATTTAGCTGTGTCTTAGTTAGGATTTATACACCTGTGACATCATTACTTGTTGTTACTAGCCGTAATTTGTGAGTCTAAACAACTTTGATCTACTGAAAATGTCCACCTTCAATGAATTTCAAAAACCTTTAGATTTTCAAAATAAAGCTGCAATCGACAGTTTGACTTCAGTTAGTCTGCTGCAATAAAGTCATTACGTACTTAATCTATTACTGTAAAAGTTTTAGATTAGATTTTTTGTTTAGATGTTTTGAATTAATTCTGATTTTGAATTTTGATTAAATTCTGTTTAGATTTTTGACAATATTGTATGACAATATCCGACCAGCATGCATTGGAATGTCGCGTTGAGAACGGTAAGTAAATGTTTCTAACCGCAGAATAACGTGGTTGGCGGAATTCGGGTACACATTTTTCTTGCTTCCATGTTTATATTTGCAATACAAGTGTGACGGGTCTTTAGCTGCTCCACTTCGTTTCTACATACATGGGTTCACGTCGTGAAAGTCACGCACGTTGTAGCGCTTCTACCAGGGTTGGTGGCCCATATAGAAACCAAAGACAAGCCGAACGACAAACAAGACAAACCAGAACCTAGAAGAGAGAAGGGAAGAGGGAAGATCAGCTTTTCACTCACCATTGAATGTAAAGAATTAGTCCCGCCGGGGATAGAACTCCTTCTGCTCCGGAGTCAGACATGCCAACCACTACACCACGGGACCATCAGCTGAACTCCCATTTCAGGCTTATTAATCTTTCCTTACCTGCTTCCCTTACATCTCCCCGGGTTTCTTTAAGACACGTACCGCGTCTTACTGAACTCGGAATCGAACCGAGAGCACATCCAGCGCAGGGCATTCTGAGCCCAAGGGATCCGTGCTCCCACGACACACGTTCCAGACCCCTTTAGATCCAACCAACCAGAAGCAACTACTGGGGGACAGGAGACAGGAGTCCAATCCGGTTCCTGAGACAGCCTCGCCACATGTAGCGCTTCTACCAGGGCTTGTGGACCATGAAGAAACCATGGACAAGCCCGAACGGGAGGCGTCAGGCACCCTCGTACCCACGAAGCCAGGACCTAGAAGAGAGGAGGGAAGAAGGAGGACCAGCTTTTCACTCACCATTGAATGTAAACAAATGGCCCCGTCGGGATAGAACCACGGCCCTTCTGCTCCGAAGTCAGACATGCGAACCACTACACCACGGGACTGTCAGCTGAACTCCCATTTCAGGCTTATCAATCCTTCCTATGCCTGCTTCCCTTCAACGTTGGCATACGAACTCTGGACGTGTATACACCTGGCACTCCCATTTTACGACCCAATGTCAAAAGCGATTGAGCCAAACTTTTTAAGCCGTAGTTTGATTGAGCCAACCATGATTATGATTGAGCCACCTTTCGTTAATTAGTAAAATCCGTTTTATTGTGGGAGTATCAAATACCACTTATCACTCCCTTGACCCTTGACGACCCATGATCCAAAAATTTGTAAGAGAATTAAATATAGTAACTAGTGATTGAGCCACTAATTTATTTGCAGGTGTTCGTGTCCCTGCGTTATTAGATTAATTAGATTAGATTAGATCCAAATTGCAGTTTACCAGTTACCGGTCATAACTGACTGATTCATACAAGATTACAGCTTGCTCAGCTGCTTAACGTGCTGTTAAGCTTAAATGCTTGTAGTTATGTGTGTATTTTAGATTATTGAAAAAAATACAACCAGGTCAGCTTCAGGAGTATTCTCAGTACTGGGTGTTTTGTTAACAGGAACGACTGCATCCCTTCTCGTGGTTTATGTTATTCAACGTTTCAAGTCTTACTATTTGTATCCTGTTAGTGTACAATTACAGGTAATATACAATTCCAGGAATCAATCAATAATAAGAAGGACACGAATGAAGAATGAAAATCACATTTGCTACAAGGACAAAATGTTTGATAAGAGTACTTCAGGCTGTCCTCAGGACAAGTCAAGCATGTTTAAGTTTTGGGTACAGTAATTCGGAGTCCTTAATTGCACGAAATTGCTCCCGAAATTGCACAGGAGAAACTATTCCAAATAAAAGTCGTAGAGAAACAAATAGTCTGCGTGCCAATATTCATTAAACAGGTAGTAATTTGTTTAATTTGTAAACATCAAATTTGCTGAGCATCCACACAATAAGCCGCGTTCCGGCAAGAGCTTGGTATATGTGGAGGCAAATAAATTTGGAATACTAGATATGAGGAAAATTGAAGCAAGATTGAGTTTAGAAATCACTGTGAATACTTAGTTTGAATCTGCTGTTAACTGAATACTGTATAATGTTACACTAGGTAGACAATGTTCGTTTTTGTTCACGTTTTTGTTTACCTATATGGACTGTTTTTGAGCTGTTTCAGCTTAATGCTACATTCATAGTTCCCGTCGCAAGCAAACGAGCGTAGACGCGCGCCAACGCGCATATGTAAGCGTCTGCATGCGTTCTTGAGCATGAATACGTTACAATTACTTTTAAACGGCCAAAACGGCATGTCGCAATCTGAGGCGCCGACGCGCGTCTACGCACGTCGGTGCGCGTTGACGCGCGTTTTTATGCGTTCGCGACAATGAATGCGCCTTAAGGTGCTGGTATCCTTTTGTGCATTGCTTTTGTGGTGATTGTTCGAGACGCTATAACTTTCGCAATTTTGGGAGTTGGAAAGAGCTTTATACATCATTTTAAAGCTTATAATCTGTACATTAACACGAGCTTACGAAACTAGCAAAATTGACAAAAAATAGCAAAAAACTTCCGACATGCTGACATCTGACAGACTGAATATAGACCAAAAATATTTGAACATCGATTTCTCAAAACTGCAGAATCGGCCAAAATTTTTTCTTGTGCCATGATATGAAGGACATGTGGGCCGAGGGACATTTTTTTGGATTTGGCTCAACAAGTCTCAGTACCCCAGAAAATCCGGCAAATGCGCGATGACACGAAATTTCGCAACTTTCTATTCAGTTTTTTCACAACTGGAGAAGGTTTAGCTCAAACCAAGAAAAATGTCCCTCCGCAATAGGGCGAATTTTCATTTAGCCAAAAATCACACGAATCCATTGGGCAGTTTTTGAGAAATCAATGTTCAAGACAAAATAATTGCAATTTTGCCAAAATGGTTTTTCGGCGAATTCTCTACCTTAAAGCAACGAACTCCAGCGAATAGGTATTGATAAAAAGCGCAATTGGACGGTGTATCGGTTGAGTATAAATAAGCCGAAATTGTCTGTAAGATTTGGCAGCAATTTTGAAAAAACTGATTTCGTCAAAAATGGCCATTTTTTGACCCCAAAAATCGTTTTTGGCTTATACCGCCTTAACCACTGGAGTTAGCTCAAAAGTTGTAAAACCAAAAATGTTCATTTTGGTGACCTCTTTCCAGCCATAACAACCAATCCAGTGTAGCGACTATGTACTGAGAGAATAATGGCTAAAACCAAAACTTTCTTATCTTTACACCTAAAAATCCGGGACTGGTCCCAGAATGTTAAAGAGCACGAAAATAATGTATTTGGAAAGTTTCATCCACTTTCATAAAGAATTGAAGCTTGTAGGGTCGAATTTACACAAAGCGATACCAGCACGTTAAGTTGTCTTGAAACCGTATTGACTGTGTAATTCTGCTGTAGCTAACTCTGATTGGAAATTGGTTGATATTTGGGACTTCAAATGCTATCTCCATTTTCGGTATCTTCTTAAAGTTGATAACGGAACCGTATTTAAGGAGATTTCGTGGTTTTAGAAGTGCAACTTTGAGAAGAAGGTCCACTTAGAAATTCATGGGTTTGTTTGCAGGAAAGATCAAAATTGGGAGACTTATCTCCCCAGGAAACTAAGTGGGGTTAATGGGTCCGTTTGGGCTTTGGGGAGCCTTCACTTCACTTCACGCTTTGAACTGGGTTCATACGTCACCGATAAGGGAAGTATGACGATTCACATACGAAAGACACTACACGAAAGAGGGCAGCAAGCTCCACCCTGTGCACGTCACGCAGCTTGATTGACAGGAGGTTTTCCCCAAACTCCAATATTCCCAAAAAATTGAAAATCAGTCGTGGTTGTGCTGCCCAGCTATATCGGTTGTCGCTTGCTTTGGCTTGCACTAATCGCTGGGTTAACCTTGACCGAAGGCATGTACGGGACCGACCGGTCTGCACTTGGATTTTGCTTGAAGTCTGAGAGGACCTGCTCTAGTTTATTGTTCTTGGGCCAGCCATTGTCATTGTCATTGTCGATTGTCTAGGTAGCTTGATCTGTGAGTTTAGCAACCTGTGAGTCAAGAAAAGGGTTTATCTTAGGATGTTTTGCAATTTGATATTTTAAAGACGAAACTACCAAAGTTTGAGATTTGATGCCCGTATCTGTGTTTTGACCGATCCAAGTTAATCTGTATTGTGTTGTCCTATGATCCTGTAATTGCCCGTTCCTGATTTTTACGTAATTATTTAGAACTACTTGTAACCGTTAATTAACTATTGTACCTACGTCATTAAATTATTCAATTATTTTATTAGGTTCTTATGTTTGAGATTTACCTGCGTCAAACAGAGCGAATTTCGAGTATAGTAATTGGAACAGTGCAGACCGTATTAGAGTAAGAATAGACGAGTCTACTCGAGCTTGTTTGCTTGATGGCAAATGTTGCCCCCTGTGCTTGTGTTTGTGCAACTAGGATGTTGGAAGCCTAAGACCAAACCTCGATGCTGTTCTAACAAGATCAGCGGACAACTTTAAAATCTTTTGTATTTCCACATGTTTACCTTTCTATTTGAGATTAAGTATAATGATGCTTTCCCGGCAGTAACTGTATGCAATCTTAATCCATTCTGGAAGACGGCACTTTTTGAAACTGGCCTTGGCTTGAAATTGGTAACATTGAAGTATTAACAACGTGTTGCTTGCATAATTGTATAATATAATTCACATAATAATTGAACAGCGTTCAATGTGGTTAATTCTCCTTGAGTCATTAATTTAAATTACAATTGTCATCACTTCAGAAAGATATTTCAACTTTAATGTGAGTTTTTTTACAAAGATGTCTTCTGTGTACTCTCATGAGCACGACGATTGAAAGAACATTTGATGAGTTAGCAGTTGGCACCACTGCTGTCACACAGTCATTGTACAGTTAACAGGATTAGCAGTGACTGTAAAACTGCAAACGTATGGAGCATAAATCTGCCGCCAACAGCTTTGCACACAGCCATAGCATCCAACTTCTTCCGGTTACTTCTAAATTTTCATATATTTTAAGGTCAATTGTATAAAGTGTACTTCCTCTAATTTTATTTTCAGGCACAATTCCATAGCAAAATCATAAAATTAGCCTCCACTGTGAACATTACTGCAAACAGCTCAATGAATCAAGGTAGTTCAAGCTGTGTTAAACGCTACTTTGACCATTTGACCATAGGATTCTATTTAGGATACTTGAGCTGTGTTTATAAGCTTATATATTATTTATACTGAGGTCCAAATTAAACTGGGATACCTGAAATTTATATTATGTAGTATTATTTAATATTAGTTTCTGGCTTGCCGACTTGGTACACAAATATAAATTAATCGTTGATTTTTCTTTTAGTTACCGTAGTTGCCAAGAGAACGTAGTTACATTTAGAACAAAGATTTCCCAACAAAATCTGCAAATCGTCTGCAAACTACTTGTCTTGAAAACTTGATATATTTAAAAATAACCTTGCCATGGACTTTCAATTTCAAATCCTGAGCGACAGTACTTCTGTCGGTACAGTACTTCTCGACGACAGTACTTCTCTAGCGACAGTACTTCTTCAGGCCAAGAAATGAAAAACTGGGCAACTGATACAGTGTCAGAAAATCTTTCATAAAAATTCAGAAAACTATTTTCAAAACTCACACATTCAAATTTTGAATTTGAACGATTCACGATTCAATTGTAGAGTTTTGGTTCCCATTGCTCCCTGCTCCGTACTCAAAACTAGTATACTATAGCGAAATAGTTGTAATGATATTATAGTTTTTCATTACTTTCATGAGAAAATTTTATATATCATAGATTATTTGGATTGCATTGATTTGGAACGAACCTGTTGGAGGCCGACTATACCATGCAGAATGATCAGAAATATTACTCTGGACATATCCTTAATGAATACACTGTGCAAATCTAAAACAAAAGTGTCTTCTGTTACATGCGTTAATCATGATCAGAGGCCAGCTCCTATTTGCAAGAACCATGCCAACTGCTTATTGGCTTGTGGATCTAAAACTTATCTGAATAGTAAATTGTTCTTATTACAATTGTATTTGTATAACTCTTATCTATTTTTAACTGAAGATCAGTTCCTACATATAGATGAGAGCACGCCCTGCACTGCAGCTTGCTACAAATAATTTGTGGCACGAAGTAATCTTGTATGTATGTAATATTACATCAGTATGGTTCCTTGTCTCAAGTATACTTTGTACCACGGTTTTTCGTGCATTCACAGATATGGGGTCTCTGGCGCAATTCCCCCCCCCCCGGCCATAACTTTTGATTTTTTCACCAATAACTTTGAAATTTTGTATGGGTGCATACTAGAGGCTGATGAATTCAAAAATCTAAAAATTTTAAATATTATTTTGGTAAGGGGGGACAGCAAGAGGAACCGAAAAATTTTTTGAAAAAATTTTGCTGACAACGTGCATACAGGGGTTTTCAGGGGGGCTGAGCACGAATCCGAAATCCGTTTTTCGATAAAGCTTTTCGTTAGCTTAAAATAAGCTAAAGTTGCAAGCTTACGATGTAAGCTTATCCTGAGACAACGAAAACCTTTATTGAAAAACGGATTTCGAATTCGTGCTTAGCGCCCCTGAAAACCCCTGTATGCACGTTTTCAGCAAAATTTTTTTCAAAAAAGTTTTCGGTTCTTCTTGGTCCCTCTTTACCAAACAAAAATTTAAAATTTTTTAAATTTTTTTAAAATTTTAAAAATTTTGAATTTTTGAATTCATCAGCCACTAGTATGCACCCATACAAAATTTCAAAGTTATTGGTCAAAAAAATCAAAAGTTAGGGCTGGGGGGAATTGCGCAAGAGACCCCAGATACGTCCGTTCATCTTGCGGGAAGTGCGACACGACGCGAACCGCACGAGTGTCGCGCACGAGGGCTTTCCGCCCGATGAATTTGCAAAACTATGAATGCAAAACCGTGCTACAAAGTACTTGTTTAACGAAGAAGGCACAAAACTTTTGTCACCACAGTAAAAACCTTTAAAATAAATAAAATACTTATTTTACTGAGAAAATATTCCGACTATATTTACCTAGTTTTCGTTCCAAAAATATGCACATAGTGATTAAAAGCTATTAAAATGCAAAAATATAATTTTTATCGAGATAAGATCACATTCTGATATTACGTAATCCCCGTGCTACAAACTATTTGTAGCACGTTGCAGCAAATTCATCAAGCGGGAAGACCTCGTGCGTGGCACTTGGAGCTTTCCGCACTATGAACGTACATATCTGTGAATGCACTAAAAACCATGCTACAAAGTATACTTGTAATAAATTTAAATGTCCTATTCTAAAACAAATCTGAAACAAATTTGAAATTGACAACCGCGTTATGATCAGACCTGTATAACACAACCCGTTGAATAAAAATGATTACATTTTTCGTTAGTCGATTACATTAGTCGATTATTAATAGGCTTGTGATAGTAATACGATATGAAATGTCGTTCCAATGTTTGCGTATAAAAGTGAATGTCCATACCTGCTGGATTGGTTTTAACTTCAGGTAATTCATGTCCTACCGGATGGGAGAGAGGAGACAGAGCATGTTACAAATTGGCAAACAATATTGCTTTGAAGTATTGTTGAAATTCTTTGCTTTTGATTTTAATGGGCGTGTGATTGTATTTGGTGACTGTAAATATGTCGACTGACTCTAGCTAATTAACTTTTCAGAAGAAGCTGAATATCCTAAACTTTTACTTAAATGCCTTGACTTACTTATCCAATTGGTTTGCCTAGACTTCGAGTTTGTGCTCTGTTTTTCGTGTGTGTGCGTTCATGCGTGCATGTGTGTGTGTGTTTGTGCGAAAACAAAATTATTGGATTATCTTGTCATAATTACTTGCATTTTACCCACCACCATTATTGGGCTTTTGTGTACGGTGTGGGGGCCGCGATATAAATTTGACCTTTTCACGACCCATTGCACTCAATTAAGACAAGTCCAATTCTAGTTTCTTTGGACTGCCTTGCAGAAAAGGTCAATCTTAGTTCAAACAAATGTACTTCTATTTGTTTCCCACAGAATTCCAAACGTTACCGTAACAGCTGCAAATGTCCGACTTACTTTAACAATTAAGAAATGACTTATATTTAATATTACTTTTGACGCCCATCCTATTTACAACGCTTGAAAGGCGCTTGGCAATTGGTAGAAATTCGTGCCATGTTTTCCCCGCACCATGTTTTTGCCCGATTAGCAGGTAAAAATCATGGACAAATGCCAAAGCTGAGTGAGGTATAAGAGAAGTTTGAATATACGATTGGATAGGTGTTTGCCCACGGTACATAACGATACCTAAAGATTGTTGACGAAAATTCAACAGCTCTTTTTATGAGCCAAGTTATGGTATTTCAACAACTTACAAGTGGATATTAAGGACAAGTCATTTCTTAATTGTTAAAGTAAGTAGGTAATTTGCACCTGTTACGGTAACGTTTGGAATTCTGTGGGGACCAAAATAGAAGTACATTTGTTTGACCTAAGATTGACCTTTTCTGCAAGGCAGTTCAAAGAAACTCAAATTGGACTTGTCTTAATTGAGTACAATGGGCCGTGATAAGGTCAAATTTATATCGTGGTTCCCACACCGTACACAAAAGCCCATTATTGTGTTGTTGTTCTGTTCCGAGTACGATCAGCTTGAAAAATCTACACGAAGGCGCATCAGTATTATTTTAGGTCAATAAATGTAACTGACCCTCTTGCTATATGCCCCAGCCTGCATTTACGAGCTACATTGCCTGCATTCTCGGATTTCGAGCAAGCTGAAGATTTTATTGTTAACTTTGTGTACGTCCGCTTTTGTCAACAGCCATGAATTAATGGTACATTTTATTGGTGTCACACAAGTAAAACTACACTTAGGAATGGATTCAATCATGAATAGTGAGCATAGAATAACGCGCGGGGGCTCTTCAGTCAAAGCTCAACCTAGCCCTACCGTGTAAAGCTACTAGTTCTAGCGCCGTCGGCGACAAAAGGAAAGTAAATATCGGCTAGGGGCTAAACAAATACTGTCGGAAAGGCTGGTTGTATCTGAATCTTTATTTGAATATCTTAGATTTTCAAAAAATTCACCAAAACTTTAAAAATAGTTTTCTGGGTTTTCTCTGTTTCTGGATGTTGATCAGACGGTGGGCACCACGTATACCATGAATGTTGAGCCAAATTTGATGGGCCCTCCTGACCTTAATTTTCCATTTATTGAATCCACCCGTTTATTGATAGACAGCCCAGAGCGGCTGATTTATGAGGTGACGGTGGACGGCTTTTCTAAAGGCTAGAGATGACTTCTTGTTGACCACTTCGTCCGGAAGCAAATTCCATACCCGGACAACCAGACTTAGAACTCCCAAAGTGGGTTTGCCCACCTACTTTTGGGACAAAAATGCCTGATAATAGCCCTACACAGAGACGGAGGCCGTATTTTGAGTTAAACCAAGAGAGTTAAATAGTGCCCAGAAGTCAAAGAAGTGAGGGACCCCCTCCGAAACTGCACACATTTGCCACTGACTGGGTCCCTCCTATTAAATTGACAAACTTTTGTGAGGCAGAGAAGCTGCAAAGCCTATTGAAGTCTGTAGAAACCGGAGAAATACGCAGATTGTTCGACTCAATCAGATCATCTTCAGAATTTTGATTTGGGGAGACTCAGGGCCGAGCCTGCCAGAGTTGGTCACGGAGGTATTTTGGAAGGAAGTCCCCCGTCCCTCCGACGCTGTATCTGTTGCACATTAAAATTAAGAACTTTGACCCTCCCAATGGTATTGGGGAGGTCAGGAACATAACGATCTTTAGGTTTGGGGTACACCTTAATGTAATAGGAATGGTTCCCTTCGGGATAAAATTTGGGGAGATACCCCCGACGCGGACCCCCGACTTCGCAATCGGTTGCTTCAAAGCCATTTCGAACTTTGCCTAATAAAAAGTTACCATACATGAAAAACCCATTACATGACTTTACTTTACGCTAGCAAGATCTAAAAAGAAATTAGCTTTATCATTCAACAAGTTCGCCCCAAAAGGGGGCAATATTCATTTGTAGACCTATTATTATTCAACTGCAAAAGTTGTCTTTGATCAAGCTCTGCTAAACTGTTGAAGCTCCATGTTTGTTTTACAAAATCTCCTCCTTCTCTTGAGTTGTTTGTATTCGGATCTGCAATATTATAGCCTAAGAAACTCCATTAAACTTCTGTCATTTCTTATAAGTCTTCGTTTACCTCAGAAAACACGTTAAATAATAAATTGCATCATTAGGTTATCAGTACAACTTAAGGACATTTTTATTCCCAAACATGAAGCAAAACCAAACCAAGCGTTTATATCGTTAGTAAATACTTCTATGACTTATCAGTTCGCGTGGTCAGTTATGTTAAGATCTATGAGGGAGGGTCTATGCTTGTTTGCCATATTGAGCTGAACTTGTGATGTCCAGCGCAAGCTAGTACCCACTTACCTAATGCACCTTTGTGCAACTCCGAAGCCCGAGCTCTACTATCCAGCTTAGGGAACCGTCTCTGGGGTGGCACTGATCAGGGAGCCCTCGCAAGAGGCTGAAAACCAATGATGGTAAGTAGCCCGCTGCTTATCGGAGGCGGTGACCAGGATAGGTTGCGTCCCCGGCCAGGGCGTGTAGAACCGCTTGACGTGGCTGAAGAATCCATTCCCAATAACCATGATGAACGCTCTATTCAATACCAGCCCCAATGCTAGGATGGCCCCTTATGGTACCCTACGACAGGAGCCGGTAGTGGATGTGGGTGGTCGTAGGAGTAATCGCAATCCTGCTCCGGCAAGCCAACATGCCATAACTACCCCGTGCTTACGAAAACTAGCAATTTGGAATGTTCGAACTCTTAGCCAAACTGGAAAGTTGGAACTGTTATGTGACGAACTTACAGAATACGGCTACGACCTTGCTGTACTCTCGGAGGCGAGGCTGCAGGACAGTGGGCAATTTTTCAGCACCACGTCAACATCTGCCAAGTCATTCCTGGTATGTCATTCCGGCGGTCAAACCCATGAGCGGGGAGTGGCTTTCCTGGTTTCTGCGAAGCTTTCGAGTTCAGTGATGAGCTTTTCGCCATTCTCTGATAGGCTAGCCCTTCTAGAACTAGCTGGCCAGGTACCCACCTTCATTGTTGGCGCCTATGCTCCTACAAATCCATCTGCTGATGAATCGAAAGACGCTTTCTATGACGACCTGCAGACTGTCCTTGATTCCATCCCAAAAAATGCCTTGGTGCTGTTATGTGGTGTAACTCGTGTTGGCTGGGAACGTACTCTGGGTCCTTTTGGTCACGGAGTGGCAAACGATAACGGTCTGAGATTACTGAGCTTTGCCTCATTTAACAACTTGGTGGTGGGTAATTCTCTTTTTAGTCACCGCGAATCCCACCAAATCACTTGGCGCTCCAACACAGGAAACTGTGCAAAAGTTTTGGACTACGTATTGGTATCCCGCCGCTTCAGGTCAGCCATTGAAGACGTTAAAGTAAACTGTGCAGCAGCTATTGGCTCTGATCACTCGCTGGTTGGAGTCCGCATCCGATTGCACCTAAAAACTGCCAAACGCGCCCCGAGGATTCAAAGGACGGACACGACAAAATTGGCCGACTCAGTCATCAGGTCAAACTTCCAATTGGCTGTCTCAAACAGGTATGCCGCTCTAGAGACAGCTGATGATTCAGTAGAGGCTGGTTGGGACGAGTTTAAATCTAACATCTGCCAGGCTGTTGCAGCCTCCTGCCCCCCAGTTCAGCACTCGAAGCACCGCTGGATATCTAACGACACACTACAGCTGGTGCAGCGGCGCAGAGCCAGAGGAAACAACAACTGCTTAAGGAATCGACTGAACAGGGCCATTAAAGCTAGTCTACGGAAGGATGAAGAAGCTTGGTGGACCAAAGAATGTGAAAAGGTTGAGCAGGCTGCGAGAACCGGAGACCAGCGAACTCTGTTCCGCACCATTGAAGCCATGACCGGACCCTCCACTCGACGAGTAGCAGCCGGTTCGATGAAGGATGCCCAAGGAAATGTCCTCGCCACTGACGATCAGCGGCTCTCCCGATGGACAGAGTACTTCAGCTCCTTGCTCAATCGTAACGATCCAGCCAATTTAGATCAGCAGCTTTTAGAATTGGCCGAGACTAGCCCCCCTGATAATACGATCTCGACAGATGAACCATCCATAGAAGAAGTAAGGAAAGCAATTGGAAACATGAAGCCTGGGACGGCAGCTGGCGTTGATGATATTGCAGCAGACTGCCTGAAACAAGGAGGAGATGCTGTGCTGATTCCCTTGCACGCCCTTCTCTGCCATATCTGGCGAGAAGGTCGGGTGCCACAGGACTGGAAGGACGGCATTATATGTCCCCTATTCAAAGGAAAAGGAAGCCGACAGGAGTGCAAGAACTATCGTGGTATAACTCTGCTCTCTGTCTGTGGTAAGCTGCTCGTTTCCATAATCCAGAATCGTATCCGACCGAAACGGGAGGCTAAGTCCGCAGAGCAACAATCTGGATTTCGCCCTGGGAGAAGTACCATCGATAACATCTTCAGCTTGCGCCAGATTTTGGAAAAACGGATACGTCATGGGCAACACCTCGTCGCTATATTTGTTGACTTTGCCGCAGCATTTGACAGTGTACATCGGCCTTCGCTTTGGTGTGCTCTCCGAGCCGAAGGAATTCCCGAAAAGCTGGTCACTCTGCTGCAAAGCCTTTACGATGGAGGCCGCAGCCGCGTCAGATCAGCACAAAAGCTGTCTCCTCCGTTCAACGTGTCAACTGGAGTGCGTCAAGGCTGCGTAATATCGCCATTGCTGTTTAATCTGGTTGTGGACTGGGTCATGTCTAAAATACAAAGGACTGGCGTCCAAGTGGGAAATGACCTAAATGTTTCTTACCTGGCATACGCCGACGACCTCATATTGCTTGCGAATACAGCAGAGGAAGGTCAGCTATACCTGGACGGTCTGGCAGAAGCCGCTGGAAGGCTGGGACTGGTGATTAATCCATCTAAGACCAAAGTGTTTGGCGCCGACAACATTCACTTGAGCGGGAACCACATTGAGGAGGTCCAGAGCTTTTTATATTTGGGCTCCCAAATCAGCAGTAACACTGTCTCCCCCCAAGAAGATGTTGATAGCCGCATCGCTAAGGCAACCTCGGCGTTTGCACGACTCCGCCCGCGACTTTGGAATAGACCGATTAGCCTCGCCGTCAAGTTAAGAGTATACAATAGTGTCGTTCTCGCTGTTCTGCTCTATGCCAGCGAGACTTGGCGACTTCTGGAGAAGGATCAGCGGCGGCTCGAGGTGTTCCAGATGTCGTGTTTGCGTCAAATTCTGGGCATTTCGAGACTACACAGGCACACAAACGACAACATCCGCAGAACGTGCCTCAATCAGCATACTATTTCGTCGCTGATAACGGGTAGACGTCTTCGCTGGTTCGGCCATGTATGCCAAATGCGTATGGATCGTCTGCCTAAATCAACCCTTCTTACCCCGAGGCCACCCGCTTGGCGGTGCTGCCGGACTGCTCCGAAGAAGACGTGGATTAACCTGATAGAAAATGATGTAATCCACCTGAAACCAGCTTACGGTGGCGCTATATGGGCAAGAGATTGGCTAACGATTTGCCAACAACTAGCGGAGGACCGGGTTCAATGGAGAAACATCGTGGCAGACGGGATGGCAAGCCATAACCGCGCACGCGGTTGGAGGCATTAAGTGCAAGTAAGTGAAGAACAAGTGATTTAAATAATAAAATAATTGAACGTATATACTAACTTTCATTTTATACATTCCTGATCCAGCACGAACAAAAAGAATTTACAATAAACATTTGGAATTATTGCGTATTTAATACTTTAGATGAAAGTAGCTGCGCGGATGGGGGGAAATTTTGGAAAGGGGGGCCTCTTGGGTTTCCCTGGTGGGCTATGGGGCAGGTGAATTCGTTCATCAAAAAAAATAATTCCCCAATTTGTAAATTTGGAAAAGTCCCCGTTAATTGCACAAGAAAAAAAAAAAACTACGAAAATTTTCGTGGTGGGGGGGCCCCTCCTAAATTTTTTGATTAAAGCCTGCTGGGGGCCTGAAAAGGTGGAAGTACAGTTTTGTCGACGTTTCTTGTCAGTCAACTCTTATATATTAAACTCTTACATATTATATATTAAACAGTAAAATATTCTCTGAAACTATAGAAGACGACCTTCCTTCTACGGACAAGAAATAGTCGAATTAAACGGATACTACGCGGACGTACTTCTGGCTGGTCAGTACATAAATAACAAGTGGATTGCACCTTGGGATCACCGCTGCATCCTTAAGTAATGTGTTTTCAGTTACTTGTCTTACCAATCAGTAGTTTTGCAGGCTCTTCCAAAGATGTGATATCAGCTTTCTCTGCGCGATATAAAGCTAGTGTGACAACAATGAGTCGGCAGCAGTAATGTTACAAATTGCAAAGTGCATTTGATGCATGGTCTATGTCGAAATCATTTCATATACTCTACTTTGCACGAAGATATTCAAATATTAAAGCTTCCCAATTACCTCAACCATAGGTCAACCGGGATAGCTTTATTAAAAAATAAATTATCGAAAGTGGTTTAGCGACAACCATGCATTATTAACCTATTTATCAACAACCATGCATATTATAAACCTGTTATATGGAAAATTATAGATTCCAAGGACTTCAGCATATACTGCCCTGGAACGAAGAAGACTTACTTGCAGTGGCAAATAATAGTATTGTTACATTAGCTACTAACATATATCATGCTTATCCTTATTTTCAAACAACAAGGGGACGGTGGAGAAACCATCCTTCTGTTTGTCAAATTCACGATAACCTAAGAACAACATGTAGAGAGCATGGTTTGTCAGAATACTTTCTTGTTTCTTGTCCAACTCTTTCTTGTTTCTTGTTCAAATTGTAGTCATCGTATTAAGGATACGTATCTATTTATATTTATAGCTTTTGTGGTGTTGCTGTTTACATATTTATGTTTACGACATATTCATTAATTCAACCGGCACATTTTAATGGGTTTTAAAATTGAAAATAGGACGTCATAAGGTTTTTCGTTATTTCATTAACCAGTCGATGTGTTAAACCTAACAAATCCTAGTATATGAGGACCTGAACCACAAAATTTTGCATTCACGGGCGTTAGAGTAGAGCCGGCAATTCTTTTTGGCTAGTAGCCCTTTCTAGAAGACAGGAGCGTATTTCTGGGTAATTGGCGACCTGCAGAGTGTGGAGCAGATCTCTTCGCTTCAGCAACTATCTCGACAACACATTTATTATGCCTGTCATAAATTGCACAGCTAGTAGACTGATCTGCAGTTTGGAAATACCAAATCATTCATAGAAAGTAATGTCAAATTTACAAGCCATAATACCTAAAATTCATACTCATAAAAATTCATAAAAAAATGATGCCCTCGACCTTGTGGCTTCATTTACAAATTGCCTCCATTTAGAATTTGGAAATATTTTGAGGTAGAGACTTTCGAAGTCAGAGTAGATTTCTCCAAATTTGGTTCCCAGGTTGATAGGTTGGTTCACATCTAAGAAGTCTAAAATTAAGTTAAGTTAAATTTGTTTTAGCTTTGTTTTAGAAAGTGACATTTTCTACGATTTTCGAGTAAGCGGTCCAGACCTGAGGGACTATTTGCAGCGAGTTAAACAAGCTGAATCAGTGGAAGATGCTATCAAAGCGATTTTTCTTTTGATTTCATCTGTACCAATTGAAGATATATCGGCTTACTTGAATTCAGCTGTACGAACAATATTGTTGTATTAATACGGACGTACTGTTCTACAGACAACAACTTCTTTGCTTGAGGGAGAGAGCCTTTAATCCGCCATTAAAGAAACATAGATTAAAAGAGCGTTGCGTAGCTGCACGAGGATTAAAAACTAGTTGAAAATGCAGGCGGCGGAATGAACACATTAAAATTAATTTAAAGAAACAGCGCTTAAACAGATCGAATTGAAATTAGCTCTTTGATGTTATAATCCGATGTGGGAATATACAAACAGGATTAGATTAAAATTTTAATCCTTGGAGTATTAAAAAATAGAACTAAAATTTAACCGTTTAACTCGTTTAGCTCGCTGGATTAAATTATAATCTGTTTAATCGACGTGCTGTTTCTTTAATGCGGATTAAATTTAATCTAATCAGTTTAATCTTTAAAGAAATAGGGCCTAAGTTATAGCCGACTGCGTCTGCAAGTCATAATTTTTGCATTTCCATGTTTCCACACAGGAGTTGTTTCAACTTTTTCATTATATATGTACTTCTTCTTACCGTTAGGTGTCACATTTTTGAGGATGCATGCTGACGTTACCTTGATAGAGTTATCTAATAAGATCCATGCCGTCTGTCAAATACTGCAACCCAGACAAGTTTTTATGAAAGCAAAAACGAGTGTTGTTAAAAAGTGTTTTCCTAGGAAATGTTGGGTCGCCTTCGCCGACGATATGAGGAATATCGTACCGGTCTTCAAAAGGATATGCACACAGGAGACTGGGCATTAGCATCACAACTCCTCAGTTATATAATAAATGATTACGACGATAAACCTCTTTATAGCTCATTTAATGGATCGTCTTTGGAACGCTTCGAAATTGACTGCACAAGATCGACTCAAAAATGTTACAAGTCAGTATTAGCATTGCTGATACGTCAATTATCTGAATTCGGGTCGTCACTTATTTGCTCCTATACAAAATGTTAACCAACTAGTCTGTACCATATACCAAGTATCTAGCAACTGTAGCTTCATAAGATTTTAACGGTTATACTATGTCTCCATTATTAAACGTTGAAGTGTATGTAGAGCGACTTGGGTGGTGTGTGGCAAGTGCGATAAAATATTGTGATCAGATGTTTTAAATACTTGCTTATTTAGAGGAAATCTACGATATTTCCACGATCCTAATTATGGTGATTGTGTTACAAACATTGCCTATATTCAGCTGCCAGGAGAAATAAACGGTACTAGCATGTGATACAGTACTTACCATTTACCTTTAAATTTAAGCCGTAGTGCTGAATACTCATCTTTAATGTTCCTACTATTTTTAGGGTTGCATATTGTGTTAAATGCATCTCTGACTACTACAGTTTATGAACGCGCCGCAACCAGCGCATTGAAAGTGATCTTGCACCACAGAAATGTGAAACCATTCCCAATGTTAGAAGGTTTTGCTATTCCAAAAGGATTTTTCACAAGAATTGAAGTTGTGCCGGTATGTTTGCTATAAATTCAAACAAACGATAAAACTTTCTGTTCGTACAAATATTTGAAGAATAGCATAAGCGATTGTGAACAATAAACTATACTTACATACATATACATATAAACGTACATATACTCGAAACATTTAGCAGCTCGGCCACTGCATCCAATACAACTTTTCTCCGTCAATGGCTTCATACTTTGGACTTGGATTTGTTTTAGTACAAGTACTAGATGAAGTATAATTAGCATTGATTGTTGTTACTTCAGTTACCTCGTGGTAACGCAATAAACAATTAATTTCTCACCATTCTAAGGGGTATCAAGTGACTCCCCTCTGACTAGAAGGAACTCCTGAATACATACAGATTTTGTTTTGTCTAGATGCCGATAACCTATGCTGTTCCATTGATTTAATAAGCGTTAATTTTCTAGCCCATTTTTCGCCAATAAAAACTGTAGAAAAAGCATACAGGCCAAACATAAGCATAACAAATCGTACAACCAAAGCATACCTTGGGCAATGGCTTTCTGAATGGGAGGACGTCTAGACCGTCTCTGCAGACTGGCAAAAACAGATATACTTTTGATATTGAAACAGATATACTTTAGACAACAGAAAAAAGGTTTTTCCCAAAATTGCAAATTTCCAAGTACATTTTTTCGATTGTTTCGAAAATTTCTGAAAAATCGCTAAAAATCGTTTAATAAACACGTAAATACATTTTTTACAAATCGTGCAGTTCCCATTTGGAATTCGTTGGACTTACAAGTAATCGCAGCAGAGCAGCAATTTTATTTAAAAGCCGCCTTGTTTATTTCTTGCTTCTTAAATTTACCAAAGGCAGGGTAGCTGGCTAACCGGACCACCCCGCTCTATTCCATATTGCAATAAAATGCGTGTATGTTTTATATTAATAAGCTATTTACTGTTTACATAGAACTGTTCAATCTTTTTATTGTGTTGATTGGTTGGAATAAATTAACTAACTAACTAAAAATAGTTATTTTTCACTAAGTCTTTCCAGAAATAGTAAAAATTCACAATTTCGTGCTATACTCCCTATATGTTCGTGGTCCCCTTAAAATTGGGATTTTTCAGGTGCAGATCCTTTGTCGAAGTTAGGATCCCCATGTTTACTGTCCACAACTAAACCGGGAATTGCAAGGCGGACTATTCAATACTTCTCCCATCGAGGCTGCAAACCGTTCGAAAATAAACGTTTTAATACATGTAATAAAAAGTTTTTTCCAAAAGTCTTTGATTAAAGAAGCCAAGTCTTGAGAAAATTGAAGTTTTGTAATATACTGCTGGTTCGCCTTGAAGTACATGAGCTCTGAAGTAGACAGGCAGGCTCCTTGGCTCATCTAATTATTTACAGATACATTTTAACAGCTAATTAACGGTATCAATGTTCACGATCACTAACGTTGATTCTACATGCTTCGGTGGCATCAGTACAGAATATGAATGGCCAGAGCTTGATTCGATCTCGCAGCGACTTTTCTGTTCACTGTTCAGCGAATGCAAACGAATCAGCTCAGGAAGGATTCATTAGCATTAGACCCAACTTTGATAAAATTCATTAGGCATTCAATTCCATTCAAATCAATTTATTAGGCCCCTGGAGATGCGCAAAAGGCCAAATTGTTTACATAATTTGTCACTGAACCCTGTTTCCTATGATTGTTCAGAAAACCGAATCGAGGCTCTCTACACCTTATGGCATTTGTACTGAAAGGCAAGCGAATAATACGGACAGTTTCTATACAGGAGAAGACTATCATCAAGAGGTGAGAGTATGCTTTAGTTTATTCAGTGTTTCATCCAATAATCTTGCAAAACTTAACGAATGCATATTGCACGATGCACATGTTCCGTACAGTTTCTAATTTTGTACAATTTGAAATCGTGCAAGGAATTTTCTACAAGACAGACATATTGGGGCGTTATATTAAATGTTTTTGACTTTAATTGAAGTCTGCCATTGTGCTAAATGCTTCATTGTGGAGATCCGATAAACATTTCGCAAAAATCGAGTTTTTAAGTTAAGTTAAGAGGAACCGAAAGATTTTAGTCTTCGATTTGGCTAGAAAAGTTGCGTACATAAGACTTGAAGACGAATCCGAAATCCTTTTTTGATTAAAGTTTTTGTTAGTTTAGTATAAGCTAAAGCTGCAAGCTTAAAATGTAAGTTTATACTGAGCTAACAATAAGCTGAATCGAAAAAACCTACTTCAGATTTGCGTTCTGCGCCAATATCTCCTTCAATCAGAAAACATCAGCGTGCATACGAAGGTTATTGGGTATGGTGAAATCACTGTGCCAAAGGTGGCATTTTGAAAAATCTACTTACATTTAAAAAGCCAAATCAACTAAAACCTGACAATTAGACATGTCGTGAAAACCAAAGGAAAATTTTCTTTTCAAAGTAAGTAAGCAATATCACCGACATTCAACCCAGGAAAAGCGGCTACATCAAGCAAAGACTGTTATCATTGCTTGTCAGCTTCAGAAGTGCCGGCTATCCTGCTATCAAAAACAACTATTCGATCAGTGTAACTGTGTGGATCCACGAATTGCGTATCCACGAGCTGCCGTCCATATGAAGTCATGCGTTTCTACCACAGTCGCCACTTGTAAGCATTAAATTAATTAAATCATAATAAATAAAAGTTATGTATACATAGAAATTTTATGACGTATTAAACACTAGAATGGATTAGGTGACTAAACTAACATTCCACAGATATCATATGTATATATTACAGAAGCCTTAGTTACATCCCACATGTGCATAACACGAATCAGAAGGTTTGCAAAAAAAGCAATCCATACAGAAAGCTTACAAATCTTATCTTAAGCCATTGCGCACATGTCTTTACGGTAACATGCATGTTTTACGAACAAAGATTTAGCAGCTTGAAACAAATCCATCATATCGTATCAATTTTTTCTTACCCCTTTGCCCGACAATTGCTTGCACCCTGTCCGGGTTGAATGGGTCCCCGCCAACCTACCCCCCAATATTCCACGTCAACATTTTAGTAGTCCTTGGCGGCATCTACACACCCAAACCCTTATATAAATGGTTAAAACTAATTGTCTCTATATTACTATTCAACTGGCGATTCTCTGTTTTTGTTCATGCTATTGCCTTCCCTCAAATATTGCACTAGAATATGCATGTATATGTGCATTGCATATTTCCCGACCTACGGCGGAATACTACTTTTTAGGACTGTGCACCCACTTTATTCACTTGCCGCCCTAATTGTTGTTTTGATTACAGGGGAATGTGTTCTTAATGTCAAAGAAAAAATACGTCAGGAAACTGTCTACAATCTGACACATTGCAACTGTCCGCTGCCGTGTCTGTAAGACCAGTAAATTTGCTTAGGAGGGGTCGCTTTGGTCAAACACGCTAGTCACAGATTTCGCTCGTTTTCACACAAACCTAGGTACATATGTTCCCAAAATTGAGACAATATATTAGAGTTCGAAATCATACTGTGTCAGAGATATTCAGGTTCAAAGTTGGGAAACTTGAAAATCTGTGTGATTTGCCTTCCACGGGAAATTTGAGTGCATTTGCGGGGAGATAGAACGGCAGGAAATTTGGAATGAACTAACCTGGTGTGAAGATATTTCTACTATTTCAGCCAATTTCTATTCAAATTAGAGAAATCTTGCACAACCGCTAAATGCAAGGTGATGTGTACAGTCTCTGGCTTGACTACCTAATTGCGCACTATATAAGGCGCAGATTTTTTAAGTTCAGTGTTATTGGAAGAGAGGTTATGTTAGGCGGCGTATTTTGGGGCGCCATATTTTTTGATTCTTCAAATATTACTCCCTCCCCCATTTATTTCCGGACAATTTTTAGGTCCTTTGAGCCCATCTTATTAGAGGTTTGTTCCGTAATTTATTTTTGTTTTGTACATCGTTTTGTATAACAATGTTCTGGTGCCTGTGAAAATTATTCACTGTAAGGTTATATGAGAATTCTACATTTTTTGATGTTTTTTGAAATAAATCAACGTTGCTATTTAACTTTCGTCCTTTTCTGGGTAGTCGGTAGAGGTGATCTGTCAAGTTGATTCGGACATACACACATTTTAGAACTGCAATCATTATTTTTATTTTGAGATAACTCAGTCACATCTTTACACTGGCAAATTAATACTGTTGATCTGATAATGTTTCATGTGCTAAAATGACTCCGGTATAGCCAGTCAGCCGTTCGCAATGCAATCGTCAATCGTGAACACTGAACTGAACCTTTTTCAGCTAACTGTGCCCCCAAGCTTTAACGCGTTCTAACTTGCAAATACAACGTTTGAGAATCATAGTTCTAGTGGAAAAGTTATTCAGCTCATCATTAGCTATCGAATAACACCCAATTTGACGATATTTTGGAATTTTCAAAAATTGACTATTTTTACCAATAAGAGATCAAAGGTGCCAACAGGACAGAAACGTCCAACGTTGAAGCATTTGCTCTTACGACAATGTTGGGCAAGCAAGGACAGCCTTGTGTGCCAATTTGGTGACTTTCTAATCTATAAGCTTTGAGAAATTCTTAAAATAATAAGAAAATTATGAAAAATGGCAATTTTTCAAAATTCACAGTTTTTGTGGCAATGTTTTTGTTCCCGTCACAGACGACAGAAAAATGCGGTGGGGTCTAAAAGCAGGACCAGGACCACTTTCAGGACCAGGACCAGGGGTCTAAAACCAGAACCAGGACCAGGACCAAGGGTCTAAAACCAGGACCACTTTTCAGGACCACCCTCAGGACCACTCCCCAGGACCAGGACCAAAGGTCTAAAACCAGGACCACCCTCAGGACCACTTTTAGGACCAGGACCACATGCAGGACCAGGGGGTCCAAAACCAGGACCACTTTACACGGACCATGTATTTTTAGGACCATACAGCAATTTCTGCTTATATTGACCGTGAACTATAAATGTTTATTGCGAAATAATACTTGCGAAATATGAACCTTACGAAATAATACCACTATTACGAAATAATAACACTATTACGAAATAATAACACTATTACGAAATAATACTTGTGCATATGTTGCGTACACTTTATATTTATGTACAGATGTACAGATTTATGTCACTAACACACGAAGAAACAAGACTTGTAAACTGTGGCTATTTCACATTGTGTTAACTTAACATAAGTTTTTTAGGCATCGATCATTCCGCCAACCCTTTGCTGATCATATAAGTACATGCATATATATATTATACACTGATGCACATAAATGTGCAGTCCCGAGCAATTATGTTTAGCGTTTTGCCTTGGCAAAGCCACATACGGAGAATGCTGACGGGAAACGTTCTCACACCTTGTGAAGAATAGCTAGAGGTCACGCCAATCATGAAGTAACATATGAAATATGCTACTATGCTTTTACAATAATCTGTACATAAATATTAAAGTGTACGTAACATATGCATTCAAGCATTATTTCCTAATAGTGTTATTATTTCGTATGTAGTGTTATTATTTCGTAAGGTTCATATTTCGCAAGTATTATTTCGCAATAAACATATATAGCTCCCGGTCACTATAAGCAGAAATTGCTGTATGGTCCTAAAAATAAATGGTCCGTGTAAAGTGGTCCGTGTTTTAGACCTTTGGTCCTGGTCCTGGGGAGTGGTCCTGGTTTTAGACCCCTGGTCCTGGTCCTGAAAGTGGTCCTGAGGGTGGTCCTGGTTTTAGACCCTTGGTCCTGGTCCTGGTCCTGAAAAGTGGTCCTGGTCCTGGTCCTGGTCCTGGTCCTGCTTTTAGACCCCACCGAAAAATGCTACTACTTTCATAAGAATTCTATTTATGCGTAGAGCGCATCTAACTATATTTCGTTTTTCTTCCGCCTGATGGCAGAACTATTTATACGGAATTCGGTTATGTTTAAAGTTGCTGAGTCCTCTCTTAATGCAAAATCAGTCTATGCTCAGCATTGGGCTAGCATAGCCTCCGCTCTTTTATTGTAACCAACGGGGCCGAAATGGTTCTTCTTAATTTGGTATTATTTTTGTTTCAGCTTTTTAATTCTGGCTTAAATTTACTTAAAAATATATAATTCTTAGTTCAGCCCCCCCCCTTTTGTAATTCGTTAGTAACACTCCGCTCGATGTTGTTAGTCAGTCTTCCCCCCCTTGTCATTCCTGACATCAATGATATAGATTGAGCAAGTATATGCACACGTTGTGTTCATGCAATTGCAGTTGTGAACGTTCTGATCAGTCAGCCATATGCTTCCTGCCTGACAAGTTGCGCTAAGGTTGTGTACATATATGCGTGATCTGAGGTGATTTCTGAACCAGTGCGATCTAACTTTCGGCACAGTTGAAAGCTTTATCTGAATCGAACAGGAAGGAACGGATTTTGTGCTAGTGTTAGATAAACAGGCAAACAAAAAACAGAAACAGTTAAAACGTTATATAATTGGTTTGTGGATAATACAAATTGCACCGACTTAACACAGTTTCAGTGTCTTCTAGCTTCTAACTCTTATGCTCGCTTTGCAGAACTACGCCCCTTTTAGGGGTCAGCTTGTTGTAAATATTGTCAATCGTGCGATAGACTAGATGTTTTGCAAGTGCTGTTTTTCCTGGTTCAAAATACGTCGATTTTCCAATTTTTTTACTTGGAAAAATCGCCAAAAATTTGAAACTCAACAAAATTGTACCAGAAGGGTTCACTGTAAAAATTTCCTAGCTTATCTATTTCTTTGCGATCGCTGTTGTCATTCAAGAAAAATAGATAACAGTTATCAGATATAAAAGATATCAGTTAGCTATTAATCAGGATTGATTAAAAATCTAGAAAATTAGATAACTGTTATTTAATGTTGCTGGTTAATATCAATCATTCTAATTTTGGCATTAGTACTGAAATGCGAATTGCTAACCTTTATCCATTAAGCATTGTTGATAGTGGCAAAATTTCTTAGACTTAAAGTAAGTTAAATAGTTTAGATAGTCATCAATTTTAACAGTTTTATGATGATAGTGTCTAGTGGCAGTAAACAACGAGGGCAGACGTTGATTTGATGTTGAAAGAGCCTTGAAGATGTTTGAGCCTTTGATGTTGAAAGAGCCTTGAAACAACACCCAATTAATATCCGCACTCTGTTGGAACTGATGGAAGGAGAGGGAAGAATTGGATCTGAGTCTAAAAGTCGGACTCAAACCAGGACTAGGTTCCCGGACCCGCGGTTATTCCGGGTACATAACAGGTTAATAATCCGCATTGGGTTTTGTCTAAATTGCACCACCATTATACGGTGTAGGTGTTACAACACAAAACAATGAGATACTTTGCTTTCGAAATCAATTATGTAAATTTTCTGACACCTTTTCTGTTTTTAATATATACTGATTTGGACCCGAATGCCAGTATAAACTACATCCAGACTCGAAAGCCAATTCTGAGAGGGGAGAGCTATGATTTTAAAGTTCGATGCTGAAAAATCCTTAAATGAGTTTCAATTTTTATGTGGGTTGCGATCAAAGTGCGATAAATTGGGTTTGCTATGTACGCCTGCGCACGGGTGAATCATTTCATGAACTGTGGAGTGTGGTTACCCAAATAAGTCTTGTTTCCCTCCAGCTAATGCAACACAGATCTCTGTGCCTCGGTTCTTTGTGCGTTTACGACTGTGAAAGTACCATTAGGCCGCTGTGAGCGCATCATGAGCTAATGCAGTGCCAAATCGAAAATTGGATATTATATTCTGAGCCAGCAGGCCTAAGAAGCCTTGTAGGCAACTTGTCGGAGAAGGTGGAGACAAGAGCTTTTGTTCCCGCCACAAACGCCTGTTTGGTTGTTATTTGTTTGCTAAAAGTTTGAAGTTCCCATTTTTAGGCTTTCTGAATAGCATGTGGGAATCCTAAATGGCAATAAATTTTCTGTTCCTGGTCGAAATCGTCTGAATTTAATAGCTTGCGTAAAATCTAAGGGGCTATCACTGGGCGCATTTTGAGCGAAATTTTCGACTTGGAGTGGAGGAGTGGACGCAGTGGACCTTTTGACTCAGAACCCATTAAATACTAAAATGTATATATATATGCACATTTGGGTTAACTGGTTCACAGACTTATATTTCTACGATTTGGTTTCATATAACAATTCAGCTCAATAAGAGCTTTAAAATGATGTAAAGATCTCTGTTTAACTCCTAAAATTGAGTGGGTTATAATCTTTTCAATTTGGGCATGCAGATGGTGTCATCGGCAGTTGCACTGTCTGACCATTTAAATTTTGTTGCATCACCAAATCAGGTTTCATCAATTGACAAGCAGTAACGTGTGTTACGCAACTACTCGATGCGCTGATAACGAAACGAACACTGTATAAGGGAGACAAACAAACTATTTTTTCAAGATTCACGTTGATGATTTCTGACATGATTGTAGGTTGCCGCTCCATCTTTTTCGTGTAAAGAAGAAAGGAGGCATTCTTCTTTGGCCATTACTCACCTTTGGGGGTACCCTTGGCATGATCCTAACCCAATAAAAAGGGTAGCAATCACTTTATATTGGAAGTGGCCATCCAACTAAAGCAGATAGCTAGCAACAAAAGTTTTAATTGCTTTACTAATATCCAAAACATTGGACGGTTGACAGCAAAGTGGATATATTAATATCCAAAACAAGTGGAGTCTTTTAGAAAACTCGAAAACATCAATCAACTAAAATCTTTTTATCGTATCTGTATCTGTTCTTATTGTCTTCGGTGCCCCGCTTTCCCTACAGTATTATAATATTCTTTTGTTTTCCGCTATTATTCTAAATTAAACAGAAGAACTAACTAATATGTAGTAGTCATCCTAAAATTTTAGGTACTCACTAGTTAATCCGTTTGCTGCCATCCCATTTTAATAGATACGTTATCTAATTAGTTAGGATGCAACAAATTTCCTGTCTAAGAGAAACACATAACTGTTATATAACATTTTTACAGTGGTGTTATTTGCACTCTGCGGTATATCCTAAACATGTGTGCAAAATTGTAGCTTTCATACCGCGAAAAATATTTCGGGTGGCCTTCCGTGGAAATGAGCAAAATCAAAGATGGCAAAAAATCGGCCAAAAAGTGATCCCCTCTTAACTGCTCTGTTGTTAAATATTTGATTTAGCTTCTTTTATTTATTAGTTTCTTTTTTAGTTCAGTTTCCGTTTTATCCAGTTTATTAGGACTCACCCAATAGATATCAATGCAAGATCCAGCTACCACTGCCATCTGCCGTTAACTGTATTCTTTCTGTTTTAGGGAATATTACTATGGTACAACTGTCACAGTTAGCAAAATTCGGCTCAGTGTAAGCAAGTTCTAGACTAGAATTCCTTTATGAATTTGTTACGTTTCGATGCATAACCTAAATAATACATCAAAATCGTAACAAATAAATTAATGCCGAATATATATAATTTTACCAGCATTTTTACCCATTTTTACGCAGTTGCTTCCAGGTCCTGGAAAACGAACATTAAATTTGTATGTGTATTAAATCCTTTTCGCCGTGAATATCCTTGCAAACTGAGTAATATCTAATCGTTAAACCTGTATACTGGATTAAAGTAATGCCTAATATCAAATTATGACAAATGAAATCAGGTTATAGATTACTACGTTTGTGTTTTTAATAATTACAAAACAATAACATCAAAATAATGAAAATTAACTGATTACTGACTATTGCATTCATTAATTGTAGATTATAACTGATTATTATTAACTGATCATCAACTCAGTGTATAAAGCATTGCCTAGTAATGCCTACTGCTTATAAAATGTTTGACATCGGAGTACCGATTGGTACAGCTGCTGGAGCAGCTTCTAGCTACCTGTGGTGAAAGCAGTTTTAAAGATTATGTCTGCACTTATGTGTATTATGTATTTAAAACGGACTATGAAATGTTGTACCATTTCAGAATCTCAAAGGACAAACGTAAGTTGGATAAAAAAAAAAAAAAAAAAAAAAAAAAAAAAAAAAAAAAAAAAAAAAAAAAAAAAAAAAAAACAATAATTAATTAAAAAAAAAAAAAAAACAAAAAAAAAAAAAAAAAAAAAAAAAAAATAAAAAAAAAAAAAAAAAAAAAAAAAAAAAAAAAAAAAAAAAAAAAAAAAAAAAAAAAAAAAAAAAAAAAAAAAAAAAAAAAAAAAAAAAAAAAAAAAAAAATAAAAAAAAAAAAAAAAAAAAAAAAAAAAAAAAAAAAAATATATATATATATATATATATATATATATATATATATATATATATATATATATATATATATATATATATATATATATATATATATATATATATATATATGTCGTAGTCACATAGTGAAATTGGGCACTTCATGAAGTGTCAGATAATTTCTGACTTTTCATAAAGTGTTAGACACATAGTGTAATACTTTGTTGAACACCTTTATTACACTGTCAGGTCATTTCTGACTTTTCATGAAGTGCCAATGCCTCAATTGACACATAGTGAAATCCCATAGTATAGTTAATTTGAAAATATTTCCCATTATTTATGACGTAAATAGAAACCATTACAACAATCAAACTAGAAACAGAATGTTTGCTTAAGAAATTAGATTACACTGTTTACGTTGTGTTTAGTTTGCAAGATAATTGACAACGCTTTAAGATAAAGTAAAACAATTTATTTTTGAATTGTCACAAAATAAAATAAGCTATTCATAACTAATTAACGAATACATAGGAATCTGAATAAGATTTATTTTTACACTATTTTCTTTATAAAATTATTCATTTTAAGTGTTGTTCTTTATTTTACAAAAATTCTTCATTGGTAACATAGTTCCTATAGATTTACGTCACCTGTTTGTTTTCTTATTAATTCGTTTAATTTGTCATAATAATTTCGCTTATTTTAATACTGGTGCAAATTATATACCTTACATCTGTAGAACGTTACGTAATTTCTACGTAAAGTGTATTCTCAAACTAACAGTCTGTTTCTGTTTGACTATTATAACTGTGTCCATTGCGTCACAAATAATGGAAAATATTTTCAAATTGAGTGTTTTGTTGGATTTCACTATGTGTCAATTGAGGCATTGGCACTTCATGAAAAGTCAGAAATGACCTGACAAAAGTTTTCAACAAAGTATTACACAATGTGTCTGACACTTCATGAAAAGTTAGAAATTATCTGACACTTCATGAAGTGCCCAATTACACTATGTGACTACGACATTATATATATACATACATATATATATATATACACACACACACACACATATATATATATATATATATATATATATATATATATATATATATATATATATATATATATATATATATTGTGTTCCCAATGCGTTCATATTCACAATGCCTGTGCTTATTGTATAAGCGAAAACTTGACAACTTTGAAGCTTCGAGTCTACACTGCTAACGAACGAACGAGCCTCTGTGAGCTGCCATTTGATGTGTGCATTGCCTGTATTCATAGAAATTTGTGCGAAAAGTTTACATCTGTAGCTTTTATGAAACAATTAAGAGCTTCCGAAAGACCAATATAAACTCTGAAAAAGTGAATAAACGAAATTTTCAGAACTACATGGGGATCTAATATACACACTCTTCATAGGCCTACTTTCTGCCTTTTGTTTAATTCAAAGCTTTGTTTCGTCTGTATAATATTCTACATTAAGTTTTTGTGTTTGCAAGATTAAGAATTTGGTATATTTTTTACACAATGGTTTGAATACATTATGATGTAACAAATTTCAAACTGTCCATGCTTTGCTTTTTTGCTTCCAGATCAATTTCTGAAGTAAAGATATTCTTGAAAAATTCCTATTATTGGCAATACCAAGAGATACCAGTGGCAAATGTAAATTTGAAACAGCAGCTTAAGGTTTCAAAAACGTGTCACTACAGTTTGGGAACGAATTTAAACTTAAGCTTGGTTCGATTGTGCCTGTGTTGCTCATTCGGTAGAGCGTCGGTCTAGTTAACCGAAGGTTGTGGGTTCGATCCCCACCTCAGACCCGAAGTTTTCGGGTCTGTGGTGCTGTAGTGACAACTTTCTTTCTTTCGTCTATTATCTTGTATCTTTCTACAGCCATCGTGCACCACCTGTCAGTTTGAGCTTGTCCCGCGGGGCTCGTGTCTTTGGCAGGGCTGTATGCCTATTCAAAAACGAGTTACTACAGTTTGGGAACGAATTCAAACTTAAGCTTGGTTCGATTGTGCCTGAGTTGCTCATTCAGTAGAGCGTCGGTCTAGTTAACCGAAGGTCGTGGGTTCGATCCCCCACCTCAGGCCCGAAGTTTTCGGGTCTGTGGTGCTGTAGTGACAACTTTCTTTCTTTCGTCTATTATCTTGTATCTTCCTTGGAAATGAAAGTTCTTTATGTGAACTATAAATATTCTCGGCGTCTTCGTAGCACATACATATAAGTGCAGTCAACAACGTATTTAGCATACGACTTATGGAAATACAAGCTCATTTAATGGAGGATGATTTTATCACTTGCTCACACTAGTGCATAAGCTTTTCTTGAATGAGTTGAATTTTCTCGAATTTAGATACCGTCTTTGCTGGCTTCATGTGGAGGTATGTCAGGGATTTTGCTTGGTGCATCCGTGATCAGTTCTGTGGAATTATTGATATTAATAATAACTAGGCTGCTTACATCGTTTGCTGCCTGCAAAACAGTGAAGACATTGCTTATCAGCAAACATAGTATTAGCAGTACTGTGGTCATTTTTTGTTAATAAGCTCAAATTATATTGGACTCCGTGTGTTCCTATTTATGCTGTGCTCATTTTGCCAGTATGAACTGCAATCAAACTGCTCGTGCATTGTACTGATTATGGCTGCGATTGTTGGTATCAAAGGTTTGGGCTGTTGGTTTCCTCTGCCGTATTTTTGCAGATGTACTGTTGTTGTACAAGCCACAATGTCTGAAACCTTCCGAACACGTTACTTCGGTGTTCCTGACACATGAAAAACAATCGTGGTGTCTTTGCGGGAAAGTTAGGACATAATTGATTTTTGCAAAAATTTATCTCAACCCAGCGCTAACTATTTCATAGAAGCATGTTTCGAACTGTTGTCGAGGTCGTGATATTTGGAGTTTATTGAAACATTCACAAAGTTGTGCAATTATGTCTCGAAGCGTCAAAAAGTTATAAAATTTCCTTAAATTATCAGTTTCTGGCTTAGGTATCGGTAGTTTTGCATTCTTGTAAGAAACCAAGCAAAACGGTCCCTCACAAGACTCATATCGTATATATCATACCGCATATATCACGTTAGAAAAAACAAAGAGAACAGTTGCATAACATTTGACGACATATCCATAGTGTCCTCTTTCAAGCTTTAATCATTTGCTCTAATCGCATCTAATTTCAGAGATAGGTTGAGCACGGTTTTTCGCTTAGTACCACACCCCAGTCGCTTTCACTTGGAGGGTAGTGGCAAATCCAAATTTGTCTCGTCTATAGCAAGAGGCCTAGATCTGGCACAGAATAATTTGTAA
>JASAND010023232.1:0-41437 GCA_030248195.1 Trissonchulus latispiculum
ACATATGAAAGCGTGTAATTAGTATTATGTGGGACCCCCCCGGAAGTTAATGAACCGAGCATGCCTAGCATGTTCAGTACATAGTAGTGTAAGAGTTTCTTACACTTATCTATTATTACTCTTGCTTAAGTAGTTAAATCACTTAAATAAAATAAAAATTGAACAATTTTGATTTAGTTTACTCTTTCCAATGAAATAAACCTTGTTACCACAATGGTACGATAATGAGAACAGTGGAGGGTTTGTTGTAATTTAAACTTAACCCTGACCGACAAAAACTGGTAATCCCGATTCGAGAAGGGGGAAAAGAGAACTACAAGGAATTTTGGACAACAACTCTTTCTAAGGATTTAGTGCTGGGACCGGTTCCAAAAGAACCGGTAGAACCGGAACCGGAACTGGAACCGGAACCGGACACGGTCGGATTTTTAGAACCGGAACCGGAACCGGTCGGTTCTAGTGTAAATTTTGGTTTTTTGAAACTACAATCAAGGTTTATTTTGTAAATTTTAAAATTTTATCAGAAATTTGAATTTAAACTTAATTTTGGAAATTCTATTAGACTGCAATTTTGAGGACCTCTTAGTTTTTGTGTAAATGGTGGAAGATTTGATATCTATTTTATGGTATCAGCAACAGCAGCAGCAGCTTTATGGTTTTTAACAGCAGTTTCAAGAAAATGTTTTATGTTTTCTGGAAAGGTTATATGTAACAAACGAATAACTAAGGAACGTCGTCCAAATACACAACGGGAAAATTGCAAAATCCCGTTTCATTTTTCCCGTCTAGGACGGGTTTCTTAGCAGGATATATTTTAGCTTTTTACTAGGCTGCTTTCGTCACAAGCTCTTTGCTGCTGTTGCTGTATCTTAAACCACACATACGTGCAAGTGTTGCTGCAAATATGCTTCATGTATGCTCTGCTGCTATTACTGTATATAAATATATAAAGGCTGCAGTTTGCTTTAATAGAGAAGTGACGTTAGCTAGTAAAAAACTAGACGAGAAAACATTGCAGGTGGACGGGATTTTTGGAAAAATTTTCCCGAGGGTTTTCTAACGGGAACCCGTCTACAATTTGGACGACGTTCCTAAGGTCTTCCTCAAGGTTGATAAAGGTTAAACATTAAGGATTTGATGATTTAGGGCAACTTCGAGCTTTAGCTATTGTCTTTGCATAGTTTGTGTGCTAAACTTACACTGAGGTATACCATCAAACGAAGGCGTAACTCCAGATTGGGTGTTAAGCTGAGCAATAGTATCCCTGGACCCTGAGATACTCCTTATTTAATAATAATTGGCTAACGCTACCGAAAACAATGATTTTGAAAGCTTATTAAAAACATTTTCATATTTATAGTCATACTTTTATGTCTATACATAGGATTACGCTTTGATAGAAAATAGCGCTTTTGCTACAAAGTTATGTTTATGTCGGCTAATAATATTAAAACAAAATCGGTGTCAAATAAAAACCTAACAGAGGTGGTTGTCTCACTCAGGTGACTCTCGTCATTTATTGCACATACATTTTTTGGTTTAGTTAGTTGTACCTGTGTTCCGCAGAAGTGCTCGAAAAGTATAATTCTCATTCAACGATTTCTTCCAGATTTATTCTGCTGTATTTTTCGATCCCTGAAAAACCATCGGCCCCCAGATAGCTGCATTTCAAGGATTAAACTTTGCAATAGTTTATCCCATACTGTTGAATCAATGGGCAAATTTTATTGGACGGTTTGAGATACATAGAGGAAAGTTTTATTTTTGACTGATAGTAAGATATATTTGATATTTCTAAAGTTGCGACGATCGCTTTCTGAAAGGCAATAACAAAATTTTTGTCTGAACTGAGAATTAGTTTCTTGATAAGTTCTGTTACCTAAAATGTTCCCACCATTTTGCTAAAATGTGGAGACAGACGACATCTTTTTAACAGAAAATATTCGTAAACAGTAAAAAGTAGTCAAAACCGGTTTTATACCTTTATAGTTTGTGCAGTCAATTATATATCATGTTTTATAGCAATTTTAAAAAATATAGAAAAATTGATTGATTTTAGCGTTTTTATAAAAATTACCAATTGGAACCGGAACTGGTAGCTAGAACCGGAACCGGAACCGGAACCGGAACCGGTTTCAAAAATCGGAACCGGTCCCAGCTTAAAGTTTAGATTTTAGATTTTTAAGTTTTCTAAAAAATTATGTACAAAAATTGCTTAAAACTGCAAATTGTTTATAATTGTCGGACCAAGTTTTGCTCATTTGCTCATGTTGAGTACAAAGAACATCTTAAAATTTGGAAATTTTTACAACCCCAAAATGTTTTATCACTATCAATCGTCTTGCCCTTTTCGTGCTAATTTAGGGAAAGGAAGTCAGTAGAAGATCTGGGGAAGGAAAGTCACTAGGGTTCAACCGGGGGCACTCAGCCTCAGCCGCAGCCATGCTCGTGCAGATCATGTTCCCAATCTAAACAATCGGTGAGACGTTTGTCACACTCTCAGTTATTAAGGGGGGTTACCACTTTGGTCAAAAATTGATAGTAATTAATTTCGCTCATCTACGCACATAATATGCTCCATATGTTCTTAAAAAACAAAGTAATAATGAACGAAATCAAACAGTGACAGTTTTTCCGGTTCAAAGCTGGAAAACTTGAAAATTCCGGTGATGAGCCCTGCAAGGACAGGTCGAGATCAAACGCGATCGAGAACAATACACCAAACTTAAGCCTTTACTATGGTAATATTTAAGTGCAGAAGCGGGTTAAGGCTATAGCTATGTATATCCACGCGTTCACAATGCATGCTTTAATGATCTGCTGACCTAAGTTTGGAGGACTGCCCAGTACAACTTGAACTCATTTGAACTTGCACAGACAACATTTTAGACCCATAGATCTATGGGGAACGTTACTCCTTGTTCCATTAGCTATCTGTTGATACCCAAATTGGCTATATTAGGGCAATTTCCCACTGTTAGCCACATAACTAAGCAGTAATTAAAATACATTACAAAACCTGAACCCGCGAAACTCTGCACGCAGTTAACATTATATCCAGGCTATAACTGTAAAAGTCTTAGAAGATTTGGAGCACTTTGGAGGATTAGGCTCCAAAGGGACAGCAGGTCACTTAGTGAAAAACTCGCAAAATTTTCAAATTTCGCGGCTGCAGTGCTCCCGATTGAGAAGTTACTGCGAGCTTCCATTTGGTGTGTACATATATTACCTGGGCTCAGAGAAATGTGTGGAAAATTTTAGGTCGGCAGCATTCCTCGAAAACAATTCAAAGCCTCCGCAATACCAATCCAAAGTTTGAAATAAACAAAACTTTTCAGTTTGGGACCCTCTACAGCTCGGATGTCATGGGATATAACATTGCCTTAATTAACTTTTTAGCTATGACACGTTATCTACTTGCTTGCAAAAACTAGCGCTCTCTGAAGAAGTTGCGCAAACCCCTGGGTATACTCCCTGAAGTTAATTTATTAAAAATATATAAATGGTATAAAGGAACTGGTCGCTTTAGAATTCACTATTCAGAACTGTGCTTTGGTGTAGGTTTAACTATTTTCATTGAGTTTTCGACAATATTTTCCTTCACCTCCTGACTATTTTAATTTTCACTCAGCTCCACTTTTATTTAAAAAATTCTTTCGAGACTATATACTAAATTTGCACACAAATTAAAGAGAATCTCTGTCAATTTCGTACTTCAAACCCTGCACAAAGAGCTTTCACGGAATCTTTCTAGGCTCAAACTTATTCGGCCATCCACAGTTGTTACACTTGAACCACCAGGGCCAAATCGTTCCTTTGCAGGTATCACACGGCTTGGCCAGCTTAATTCCACAGTCAGAGCAGTTGGTCTGGTCCCAGCTCTGGTTGGGCTCCCAGCAATTGGCACAGGGGCCCTTGGACGCGAAGGGAACCATGGACATCTGGGGAAAGTGTTTCACTTTCCTGGCCTCAATTCCCTTGGCCGCTATCCCTCCACGCGGTGCTTTCTGCGGCGGCTCAACCTTAATCTCAACCTGCGGCAGGGGCCGTTCGCAGATCTTACACTTGTTCCACCAAATGCAGTACTCAGCCGAACAGTGCGGGCAGGGCTTCTTTAGGGCCTGCTCACAGTGACACTTTTTCATGGACCGATCCACAATGTGGTTTGAGTAGGGGCAGACCCCCTGGTCCGGGCACGGATCCCCGGACAGGTGGGATCGGGCGCTAAAGGAACGCGGGGCATCATCCTCCCGGGCAGTCTTGGACTTGGGCGTGGAGGTGGACCTCTTACGAGTCTCCTTGAAGTCCTTGAACTCTTCCAACTCTTTCTGTATCACCTTTGATGGCCGGCGACTGCCGCTTGAACTCAGTAGATTCTGAAGCAGGTCGGGATCATGCAGCCATAGGAGGTATAAAAGTAGGGCTATAACGATAAAGGCTAGGACTAAGTCTGCAAAAGCCATACTCTCTCTATCTAGTTCTGGTTAGTATTTGTTGAGTTAGCTGCTGAGTGGTCGATCAAATCCCAAGGAAGACAGCTGCTTCCTGCCTTTTGTTACAAAAATTTGCATGACCAAGTGTCTTGGCATGACTATACAACAGAATATGACAAGAGCGACAGCGAAAAGTCTCTGTTATCAGCTCGCGAGCCAGAGGCTCCATACCATCCCCAGATATTACACATTATTATGACCGTGATAAAATTGCAAAATTACATTGACTATTCGCTGGCCTCGTTATCTCTTTGCATTTACAGCTATATCACCGTTGCTTTTCACTCAAGAGGCCAGTATCGTTTTAATTGCCTTAAGACGGCTGATTTGATCTGTCATTATGGCAATTATGCTAATTATTATAGCTGACACTTAACAATCGAAATCAACACACTCTCAATCCGATAGCCAGGCTGGCCGTCACTGTCTTTGGCCTATATTTGTTTCCACCATAAAACTAGAAGCACTGCAATTCTAATCGAAATAAAAGGACCGTATTTATAAAGCACTGGTACCCATACCCCTGGAATAAAATGAGCACCAGTGCTTTTACCAGTGGTATTACAGCGAATTCATAAAACGTTTTAACCGCCTTGACTTTAAGTACTCCAACCAGAGCTATATAAATTCGATTAAGTAACTAATTGGTTTTTCAACCACTGGTATCCATATGGTGATGGAATGGATACTAGCGTTTTATGAATACGGACCTTAAAGTACAGGTACTGATGTTTCAGTTGCTGAAACTAGGTTTCAGTATCTACATGTTTCAGTTTCAGTCACAGAAACTGAAACTATTTTGGAAAATCGACTGAAACTGGAACCTAGACTAGCCGACTGAAACTGAAATTATTTTTGGTATTTGACTGAAACTGAAATTAACTTCGGTTGTCGACTGAAACTGAAATTGAAATTAACTTCGGTTGTCGACTGAAACTGAAACTAAAATGAGCTACTGAAACAGCACTAAGTACAGGATATACCGAATCTAATATTTAGAAACGACTAACCCTATGACCGCTTATTATTAACCAGGTTTCAGTTTAATCTAATACAGGCTGTTCATATTTATTCAAAAATAGAGAGAAACCATTACAAATACAATCAGACGCTACGAAAAACATCCACAGCAACTAAATAAAGTTCATACTTAGACCTGATATGAGATTGAAAACACAAACACAAAGATACCGGGACAGAATCTGTATTAAAGAATTAATAATAGAATAAGAATAATAGCAAGAAAAGTTATACCAAAACGGCAAAGACAGGAAGGTAGTTTTAAACAATCCTTACAAGAAAATAATCAGCAATAGTCAGAACATACGTATACGCATACAGGAGGAAACAATCTCAAAGCTGTTACAAAAACAACTTCACAATGAAAGCTTACTGTTAAAGTATAAAGCAAACAATATCAAAGCTATCAATGTACATGTACACGTTTTACCCAATAATATGCATAGTCAGTCCTACACAAGAATAGACAAAAGACATCAAAAATATTGCGTACCATCGAATTATTTATGCGTCAACTGTTTCAAAAATTCATTAAAACAAGGTTGCTCAATAGCATGAAAAGAAGAATGGCCTATTATTGTCTGTAAAAACTAAATTCAAAATTAAATTCAAATTCCTGACAAAATTTAAAAATTTTCTAAAACAAACCTTGATTGTAATTTCAAACAGCCAAGATTTACACGAGAACCGGTCCGGTTTCAAAAGACGCCAGTTCCGGTTCCAATTCTAAAAATCCTACCTGTTCCAGTTGTACCGGTTCTTTTGGAACCGGTTCAAGCACTAGCCATAGAATCAACCAGGGGTAACAAACCGCGAAAATATAAACATTTTTCAGGCGTGGAAAATATACGAACTATTTTGACTCCGATTTTGCTTAATGCTGAAGCCGCTTTGCTCTAATCAGATTTAAGTCACCAGAAGGTTAAAAATTATCTAGAGACAAAAATGAAAACAATTGGATAAAAGAAATCTGGAAATTCTTAGCTAACGCTCCCCATTGAACAAATAAAAAACAGGAAAAAGAAATCTGAATTGTCGTTTCATTTCTCCCCTTGGAAGAAATCAATTTCCCAAAATTGAAAAAAATTGCAAAATTGAAACTTTGCACAACATGGTTCAAACTTCAAACCAATCTCAAGGATATCTCTATTCGTCTGGTGCAGTTGGAAGAATTTTGAGCACTGAGGGGGGAGGGGTAAACTTAAAACTATACAACGAAAACAAAACACAGATAAAGGTTCAATCATGACAAACTCAAGATATGTACGTCGGCAAATATGACAAAGGCAAGCACTCACAAACAATTGCACAACTTTTGATTACAAACCTCTCCTTACGAGTCACACAAAAAACGCGCTGTCTAAATGCGCTATAATTTTACAGACAACACAATATATTTTAACTAACAATAATCATTCACCGGAAGGATGAACATCACAAAAATCAATAGGAAGTAAGTAACGGGCACTGATAATCAGAAAAGATGAAGATTTTTTGAAATGTTCGGCTATTTTTGGCGCAAGTTTGTTTGCTGTTGTTGTTTGCTGCATTAGACACCACAATGTAATGGTCATCACCCCAAGGGGCAAAGTGTTAACCAGGAAACTGGTCCTGTAAAAGTTGGTCAAAACCAACTCAACCAAGTTGCCAGAAGGAGTCTCAGAACCTGGTCGACTTCATAACGGATGATGTCTCCTCCTTATTAAGTTTGACCAAATTTTGATGGATCTTTCGAGTGGGCCCCTTCTGTTCAACATTCCGGATAAGCTCCTGTCTCTGGGTTTATTTATGGATCTCCAAAATGCCATAAATACCAAGATGGATAGGATAAATCAGACCTGTTGTACTAACAAGAAAATACACAGAAAACTACTTTAGAAATAGAAAGATGACTGGAATCTCAACAGAGGAAAATATAGTGGTCTACACAATGGAGAAAATAAAGGAAGAAAAAAAGGGAATTCTCTTCCGAATTCAGGACTCTCATACCGAACAGGAGTGGTGGGTGGGGAGGGGAGGGGGGGGGAGAAATCCATTGAATCACTAAAAAGGGGAAGGAATTGGAAGGGAGGAAAATCAGCAAAAAAGGGGGAGAAATGACGGGGAAAACAGAAAATCAGAAAAGGAAAAAACTATCGTCAAGATGACGCCTGATGAGCGGAGTCTGACTGAGTCTCTAGGGCCGACAGGATACCAGTGTAGACGGAGCGTTGATAGAGAAATAGTAAGGCAAAGAGGGCAATGACGGCAGCGCACAACCATAGCTTCAGACTGTGCAGCTCAGACTCCAGTTCAGATAGGGACTCGTGAACCCTTTGAAACTGAAAAGACAACAGAGCAAAAAGAATATCAACAAACTGTCATGGTAAAAAAAGTGAAAACAAAGAAAAAGTAAACAGGGGCAAGAGAAATGGAGACGGAAATATTATGTTTTCCTGGACTTCAGTTGTCTTTACCATCGAAGAATAGTGAATATTCGCAAGGGGGAAGACAAGGCCTCAAAACATTGTCTGCATAGCAAGCAGTAAAACCAATTCAACCAAAGCAGTACTTTATAGTGTACTCTGAAATTATATTATCACTTCAGAATGCGAGACCCGAAAAATTTAGGGCTGAGGTGAGATTCGAACCCATCCTTCCTAGATTAGCGCTCCGACGTTCTGCCAACTAAGCTACCAAAGCTACAATGAAATCAAGCTAGAAGGAGTCCGTATCCAAACTGAAGTGATAATGAATTAATAAAATGAGCTATCCAACGGGGATAAACACATCATGATCCGGCGACGTTCACTCAGGTGTCTGTCCCCAAGCTCACCTAGGTCTGAATGTCAAATGACCATTTTACCAAAGAAACCCTGGGGAAAAACCAACCCTGCGTATAAGATCGCGATTATCCAGGCCTGCCGGCACATCTCCATTCTGCAGTTCCTGGCGCTTCCCGCCGCCAGATCCAATAGTGCCCGACGGGCGTTCGGTGGAGGCTGCTCGACAGTGAAGTCTGAAAGAAATTGAAAAATAGAAAAAAACACAAATTAATGGATTTTTACATATTTACTCACCCTTTATGCAAATTCGATAGAAAACTTTCACAGCTCAGTACAAAGGGGTATGTATGATAAGCAACTACTGATAGCAACTTTTGATTCAAAATGTTCAAGTTTAGTTTTTACTGTCATCAAAAATCGTACGGTACCCGTACGTACCGTTTCTCTGTTATCTGTTCCTTGGCAACATTCTTCCACCAGACGCTAGGATCCACCGAATCAACATTGTTCTGATCGGAAGAGACGGGAGTCACCAGAACCAGAAACTTATCCCGATGCACGGTGGCTCGATAGCCTGACAAAAGCAATGCATATTACAAACTAATCATACAAATCTATGTACATGTATGTATGTAACTTCATAGGAGGAGTTTTCTAAAAAATGATGTGGCCATCTCATTTCGTAAACTGACCCAGCAAATTTAACAGGTACTGTATGTATGTAGGCAGTCAATTAGTGGCTACTCTAATCCCTAAATTTTCCGCAAAGTATTCAAGATAGAGGCAGGCGATCGAACAGGCACCTTCTGCCGCCCCTTCCTTATGACAATGATCAGAAATGGCAAATGTGGGGAGTCAGGCTTGCTAAAAAGCTGACAAACCGGCGACAGCGTTCGGTGCTTTATCAAGGACTGGGTAGCAAGCAGGTCCTCTGTTGAAAGCAAAACTAGTCAGTTAACTGTAATAGCTTCAACAGCTGAAACATCTGGGGGTTTTTACTGGGGGGTGGGGTGGGGGCGTCCCCCCCCACTCGTCTACCCCGCACTTATTTTCGCCTAGAAAAACCCCAGAACATTGCAGCAGAAACTGCACAAAGTGGAACACCAATGCAAATATAGGCCAACACTTACCAGCCTGTAGATAAATTTTCACAGCCACACCCTCTGAAGGTTTGACAAAGCCGGCACTGGGTCGAACACGAAACTTCTCGGGGGAAGTCGTTTTAATCTGAAACAGAAGTAAAAAGCCACCCAGTCTACAACAGTAAACGTACGTAACGTATGCTTGAAAGTTGAAAAACTACAAATACGGTAAATACGGCCAATTAGCTAGCTAAAACATTTTACACTCTTGTGTTCATGGCCAAGAGTACATAATATTATAAGAGTGTACATAATACTCATTATTGGTATGACACAGCTGGCTTTATATTTTAGGCCAAAATGTATTGGGGGAGGCTTCATGAGGGCCCCATCGAAGGGGGGGGGCATATTTTTGGAAAAAGTGACAATTTTTTGCCTGGTTTTTGTATAAAAACTGCGAAAAATCGCTAAAAATGACTGTTAAGCCAGACTGGGTTTACTTTACTGGGGGGGGGGGGGGGGGGGGGGGGGGGCGCCCCCCCCCACTTTTCGGGTTCCCCCCCACTCCGCCCCACCCCCACTTTTTTTGCGCTTCCCCCCCACTCACCCTAAGGTGCCCAGAAAATGCCAAATGTTTAGGATTTTTGGTCAAAATTTTCAAAATTTTTCCGGCTTCGCCGGAAATTTTTGGTCAAAAATCGTCTTTTTAGACGCTAAAACTCAATTTTTGAGCACTTTTAAGCTTAGTTATAGCAGTATATGTAGAAAACAGGCTTTTTATACGGTATTTTTGGCATTTTTAGCCCATTTTATTTCCCCCCCCCCACTTTTCGACCTCCCCCCCCCACTAGTGGGGGGGGGGCTCCCCCCCACTTTTTTTCGCCTAAAGTAAACCCAGCCAGACACAGGCATTTTTGAAGGTGTGACTGACAGGAAAGTCATTTTTGAAGGTGTGACTGAAAGGAAGGTGTTTTAGCAACAAACGCCATTGTCTTGTTTTACGGAACAAACTATGCCAATGTGTGGAAAATTGAGCGGACGGTCGCAAAAATACGAATTGACAATAATAATACAATCCACTATATTTAGCTACATTATACTAACTTTGTAAGCCAAAATGTGACCATCATGTCGATTGTGTAGGGCGATGGCATCAACGGACTCCTGCTCGCCAGGAAACAAGGGAAAGTCAAGCTCATCTTCTGGACTGAAATGAAAAGATCAGATGATTGTAAAAACAAAAATAAACAGTCTCAAAAAGGGTTTACTAGTGCTAGTTAGCACCCACCCAGAGGATAGGTTTAATAAACTGTACTACATACAGATTTCGGATCATATCAAGGAAGTCCCCCCTAAGCAAAATTGGTCAACTTCAACAGCATACTACTGACGACTGACACAATCTTACAGCTTAAGCCGCATATCGTCAGAAAGCTGAGGACATACTCCTTCGGTGTAAGCCATTTCGCTGTAGCTTACACCTACAAAGATTTACATGTCGAAGTTTGGCTAAAATCGATCAAAACGGCAGTTTTTGGCAAATTATTCGAAATAAAACTAAGCTACAACAAAACGGCTTAGAACTGGAAATAACACGTCGTCAGCTTTCCGACGATGTACGGCTTAAGGGGGGGGGTCACTTTGGTCAAAAATCGATAGTCACGGATTTCGCTCATTTTCGCACATAATATGCCCCCATATGTTCTCAAAAATAACTTAGAATATTAGCGTTCGAAATCAAACTGTGACAGAGTTATTCAAGTTCAAAGCCGGAAAACTTCAAAATTCCGGTGATGAGCCCTGCAAGGTCAGGTGGAGACCAAGCGCGACCGAAAACTGGGTTAACCGATACACCCAATCAAAGCCTTTACCAAGGTAATATTTAAGTGCAGACGTGGCTCAAGGCCAGCTATCCAGGCGTTCATAATGCATGCTTGAGTGATGCACTGACCTAGCCTTGCAGGACTGCCCAGTATAACTTTAACTCGTGTTATCTTGCACAGACAACGTTTTAGACCCATGGTTCTATGAGAAAAGTTGCTCCTCGTTCCATTAGCTATCGATTGCTCCCGAATTTGTCTATATTTGGAAAAATTTTAAAATTGACATTTTTCAATTATAAAGATCAAAGGTGACGCCACAGCAGTCATGTTCAATATGATTCATTTGTTTTGGCCACATTATGTGACAGACATGGATATATTAATTAATCTGCCAAGTTTGGTGATTTTTACCACATAATGAGTGAGAAATTATCAAAAGAATGTGAAAATTATGAAAAATGGTAATTTTTAGCATTTTTGCTGTTTTTGTGGCAAGTTTTTTGAGCATACTGTAGATGATAGAAACATGCGAGTACTTTCATAAGACGTGGTTTCATGCGTAGAGTGCAGATATCTATCGGCCGTTTCCGTAGCTTTTGCCAATCGTTCAGGACAAGCAAAAGAGTACCGTAGGTCCTGTTTTTTATGGTCCAGAAATGGTCGATTTTCCAAAATTCTGACTTTAAAAATTCGCCAAAAATCCAATACTCAACAGAATCGCTTCAGAGGAGATGGCTGCACTCTACAATATGTCCTTAATGGTTCTGAAGAGGTTTCTGAGTTCTGACTCTTATACAGCGAAAAATTTTTCTGCCACAAACTTTTTAACCTAACTTTTTCATTTTCTTATGTTCAACACATGTCGAGGTCACTTTTGAGGGCCTGTACAGAACGATAGAAGCAATATTTCGCAAAACGCACTTGTCCTGTTTTGAGGACCCATGGGGACTACAAAATATGTGAAAATGAGCAAAATCGGAGATGGTCAAAAAATCAGCAAAAAAGTGACCCCCCCCTTAAGCTATAAGATTGTGTCAGTCGTCAGTAGTATGCTGTTGAAGTTTACCAATTTTGCTTAGGGGGGACTTCCTTGATATGATCCCAGATTTCTATTCACTCAGAGGATGATACGAAGTAGTTTTTCTGAAGGAGGACGAGTTTCAAGTACAAAAACGAAGTGGCGCATCAAAATAGTTACTACATAATATCAGGGTTAGATATATTGAAGTTTTCCTGGTGGGTGAGGCAAAATTTGTATTAATAGCGTCTTTTGCATGGAGAAACGCTAAAAATTCACAAACTGTCTGAATTCAGGCTATAAAATAAACATTTCCAGGTGAAAATCTCCGGTAAAGCGGTCCCGGGAGGTAATTTCCTGGCTGCTTCCTACGAAAAAAATTCTGGGGATTGGGGGCGATTTCTGGGGGAGGCAAATGTTTTCGAAAAATGCATTTAAAATAGCTATTTTTGCCGCTGAGGTATATAAATATTGCACATATTTTAACACAAATTTAAGCTTAAAATAGCCAAAAAATAATAAGATTGCCTAAAAATTCGGCTAAGTCGAAAAAGTTTTAGAAAATTTACATTCAAAACCAAACTTTCCCCGGTCACTTTTGTGATCTGGGTGGGGAGGGGGGAGACCCGAATCCTAGTTTGGCGACCGAAGCCTGGGGAAGAACTACCACCCTCCTCCTGTAGGGAAAGGCCAGATTTCAGAGGACCCCCCCTCTTAAAAATATATTCCCTGTAATATAACAAAATATAAACATACACAAAACAAAGAAATATATACAACAGAATCACATATATACAGTATGGCGACAATGGAATCATTTTCTGCCGGCAATCGAAGAACTTCCTCCAAACGTCGATCCGCTATCTCCTTCGCCTTCAGGGACAAATGCCGCGAAATGGTCATTGTACTGGAAGTCTAAAAAATAAATAAATACATAAATTCCTGCCGTCAGCTTAAACTTTTAACCTTAGGCTTAATGCCAGAAAAGCCCCAAATATATACATTGAGAAACTGACGGTATTAACGGTGCTTATTTCATTATACGTAACCGTTTAAAAAAACAAAAATACTCATATTCTCCTAAATTCTCCTCCTTATATACTCTATTACAAGTAGATAGCTAATTGAGGCTCATAAACGGTGGCTAGTTAAATCTTTACACCCTCCCTTTAATTTAGTCAGGACTGGCTTTTTCCTAGAGGGGGATGAGGGCGGCGATGGCTCGGTTCCCACCCGAAAAATCAGGTTTTGAGCGCAAATCTTCAAAAACTTTACCTGCTTCGCTGACTATATTATTTAGGTCTGTTTTAACATGCTTTGGTTATTCTAAGCTTAACTTCAGTTTTATCTCACCAGTAAAAATTCGGTATTTTTAAGCATTTTTTGAAAACATTCCTCCCCCCCACTCCAGACAATTTGGCCTAAGAGATGTCAGCAAAATGTGGGGGGGGGAATAAAGTTCAGCTGACACTACTGACTATTAAGTTTTTACTACACACACGTACATGAGGTTTATTCGAATGCTTCAGGTGGTCACTGTCGCTCTGTGAACGCTGCAAACGATTGTCTGAGCCAAGAGTCTCATTATTAACATTAGTGGAACTACCCGCTGCCGGAACATCAGCAAATGTTACAGTCTACAACAGAAAAAAGCTATACACAACGATATATATACGTATATATAAGGTTATTACACAAAGCCATAAGGCAATATATTTGTGTATTTTCTAGTAGATACATATATGTGGACATGACAGAGAATGAATGTGTAAAGAATTGGAACTTTTGGAAAAGTCTTACATAAATCAAAAATTTAAGACGATTAAGTGTTGTGTAAAATAGATAATCTCAAAATTGGAAGAATACGTGTAACTGAAGAATGACAAAATAATACGTATATACCTATGTACTGAACTGATTCAAGGGCACCAAAATATCACAATCAAAAATATAGACAGGAAGCATAACTATATATTCGTGATAAGTTGCATGTAACTTTGAAAAAGTCGTAATATTCAGAAAACGAAAAACTCCTAAGTAACATCAGAGAATGTTAGGAAAAAAGACTGAAACATTTTGCTTCCAGATTGCCTAGATAAGGGCAAATTAGCTGTTAAAAACTTCAAACTATGCCATCGTATCACGAGATAAAAGAAACGACAGAAAGAAATAACGAAAGAAAGAAAATATATGGAAATGAATCCAAGTAATAGAAAACACAGCATGGAGCATAGAATACAGAACCTGAGGGATATCTTAGGAAATTTTTTCACTCGGAAAAAAGCTAGAAACAGGAGAGTTGAGTTGGTCGGTTTAATTTCCAAATACTGCTATACTGCAACAACAGACTCTATCTCTATTTCTCTCTTTCAACATTTACTAATCAACAAAATGGCTTAAAGGTTAGCCAAGCGCAGGGGCCCCCCGAACGGACACGACAAAGTCAAATAAATTAAGCCACAAATTATCTAATGTTTCCCCCATCAACCCTCTTTCCTTCAAAAATCCAAATGAGAAAAGAATTGGATAGAAGAGTACAAAATGACCATCTTTTACAGGAAATAGGAACGTTACAGACGCACAGGATTAGCCTGAAGATTAATCTACACGTAGAACTCGTAACATAAAATAGATCCAATCTAAAGAAGCAATCGAACAGCAGACGAAGCAAAAATTGAGCTGTATCCCGCCCCCACCCAATAAGTATAAATTATACAAACGTGCATATATATCATGCTGTTGTATGTGATCGAAATTTTTTTATATTTACTGGTCATATACGTAGGGTAGCAGTTAGGGAGGTATATAGTTTGCAGCTTGTCAGATATTAAGTCCGCTTTTAAATATAACCGTTAGCAGATTGTTCAGGGTTTGAGCTTACTAAACTTAAACTTTAGTTTCCTATGTCATACTATCGAGAAAAATGCAAAATAATCCTACAAACAACAAACATCATTTCCCTAGACTAACTGGCAGCCCCCACCCCAAATCGCACAAAGCAGAGCAAGATTATTGAGGAGTAGTCACTCATTATTCTGGAAGAAACTAATAAAAACGTTGAAGAAGGAAGCTTAATAAATCAAAGGTACGTAACATTGTGGAAAAAGTGGGGGGAAAGCGAACTAACGTTTAGCCTAATTAGTGTAACCTCGAAAGGAGACTAACATACGTAACTTTCTATGTTGTGAAGTCTGCTTTTTTCTACTTTAAATTCTTCAACAGAATAACAACTCCCCCTAGAGATGAGCATTTCGGCCCGTCGGGCCGGGCCGGGCCGGGCCGAGAAATTTTTCAACTGCTGGCCGGAACAGCTCTAAAAAATGTTGTAAAATCACTAAAATTAGCTACACATTTACTGATTCTGCTTATTTTATTGCAAAATTTAACATTTCGTACCATAATTTAGCCTCTCCATCTTGCATTGAAGCCTTTGAAATAGTATTGTTAATAAAATTTTGCAATTTTTCTTTTGGTGGGCCGGGCCGGGCCAAATTTTTTTAACGGGCCGGGCCGGGCCGAAAAATTTTGCCAGCGGGCCGGGCCGGGCCGAGCAACAAGCAACAATTTGGAGCGGGCCGGGTCGGGCCGGGCCGAAAAAATCCGGCCCGTGCTCATCTCTAACTCCCCCCCCCTCAGTAATGAATCGTGTATTCCACTTATGCCTAGTGGAGTTGTGCCTACTCTTTTGATGTTGCCGCTCAGCAGTTTCAAAACTCAAAAGTGGAATTGTGCCTACTGAGAAAATCTCAAAAGTGGAATAATGCCTACATAATGCCTGCATAATGCCTACAGAATGTCAGACCCCGGAGCCAGGAGAGAAGAATACATAGTACTCTCTCTCAGTAGCGTAGATACAAAAAGTTTTCAGGGGACAGAGTTTTGACCCAGGACTTAAGAGAGGGAGGGGGGTTAAATTTTTTGCGTAACAATTGTATGCACACATATATACTGTGCATATTGCATGCATATAAAAGAGAAAGAAGAATATTATATAGCAAGTTGTCATATATATTATTTTAACACTTTGGCACGGTTCATGTTCTAGATTTCTTACAAGCGAAAGCTACACCCGAAAACCCAAATCGGGGGGTCCAGATGCAGGTGTATCTATAAAGTGTATCTCAGTAACAAACAACCTTCGCGAACAAGACTAAGCCGAAGAAAACGACAACACTTAGGGTAAGGTGCCTTACCAACCACAAAGTTATGTGCGAAGTACAACTAATAAGCAGAAAAAAGTGAATGGCTGGGAGAAAACTTGAGAGAGGGGCTGGACGGAAGCAAAAAAATCAAGACTTAAGAAAACTTAATAAAACCTAATTCCAGGGAGAATCAAAGGAATCTATTGTTTGGTCGGGCCGAAGCACAAAGCAGCAAGAACAGGATATGTACATACTTATATATATACGTCTTTTTTTCTGAATTCAGAATATATAACAGCCAGAAACACAAACCATAAGAACCCTGGATGTACACAAAATAGTGTGATCAAGACAAACCGATAAAGATAATATTAGGAATGCAACAAAAGAAGATTTCAACAATTGCACATCAAACTCGCACGTATGTATATAAACTCATCGACAAAGAAGCTACATATTCTAGCATAATTTTAAATCCTTGGACCAATCCTAGAAGCTGCTCTATCATTACCAAAGTTTCATCTTTATCTTAAACTTTATGATTGACCGCGCCGAGACTAAAAATAAAAATAAAAACCAAAGCCTCCAATTAGATACGTAATACGTATATTCGTGCGTACACAACAGTCATATACGTAGATCTTATAAATTTTGGACTGAAAAGCAGCTAATTTTTGGAAACAAATGACTATAATATAATTTAACAGACCAGCATATGGCAACCGAATCTGCAAAAGACTTGACAAACGGTAAAATAAAACAATCTCAATCTTCACCTTAAAAGCTAGCTGTAACCATTTTTCCAATCTCTTTGAAGTTCGCAAATTGTTTTCCGATAGGACTCAATTTTTTACGAATTTCTGAATGTTTCCTGAAATAGACTACATTATGATAAAACGCTTAAATTCGCTAATGATACAGCTTATTTCTTGCACTCCAACAGCAATTTTAAGCTAAAATTACTTACAGTATTGGCAAAAACTAGGACTATAATTGTAAAGAAATGAAAGAACAAACGAAACTAAGATTGTCACTACAGCACCTCTGACCCGAAAAATTCGGGCCTGAGGTGGGGATCGAACCCACAACCTTTGGCGATCTAGGTCAACGCTCTACCGATTGAGCGACCCAAGGCACAATCGAACCAAGCTTAAGTTTGAATTCGTTCCCAAACTTTAGTGACATTTTAGAAGACCCTTTCGCGCCAGCCCACATAGTCTGATGGGAGCAAACCTCGACCGTTTTTTGAGTTGTGATAGTTTTTGTGATAGTACATAACGCAGAAGCATCTATGCTTTGGTAAAACTTAAACGATTTAGTTGAAATTTGGTGTACATGTACGTAGTGTACCACGGGGGTTTGCATTTGTATTTGAACACATACCTACGTGATCGTTAAACAGAGGTTGTACATTTTAATTTCAATTGGGCAGTTTCTTCATTGCTTTGCTTGGTCTTTCTTGATTTATTTGCGAATTTCATATTTGTTAATGAATTATTTCCAGACCAAATCCATTTTAATTCACTTACATATTTCATATCATCAAACTTCGTCTTTAGGCTGGCTTTATTTTATTTCGAAATTTCACTTTCAATTTCAAACATTTGAATTTCGTTTTTATCTAATTCTACATTTTTAAATTTAAAATTTTAAATCAATTTTAAGTTACATTTAGATTCAACTAAAAGGAAAAGTCACTGAGACGCTCAATGTGTATTTTGCCAGCGAAAATTGGCTAAACTAGACTATATAGAGCAGTTTGTCCAGTCTTCGGCTGGAGAAAGTGCAGTTTGTCCAAAATGACTGGCAAATGTGCACATAAATATGCACGAATGATCGGGATCACAAATATGTACGTACGAATTTGAAGTCAGTTTTTCAACTCAGCATTTCGTTAGCTCTGTCTAAGCTTCCATCCTAAGCTTACTACTTTATATATATACTGAACTAAACTGAATCGAAAACGGACTTTCGGTTCGTGTTCAATGGTGGGATTTTCCCCGTCAAAAAGCGGGAGGAGTGGGGAGGGCAATTATGGGAAGAGAAAGGGAAGACCAAAAGTAACGGGGGCTTAACGGGATTGTTGGGCTAAAAATTAGAAAAATACCCTAAAAATTGCCTGTTTTCTGCGTATATCTACTGCTACAGCTATATATGTAAGCTAAAATGTGCTCAAAAGACCCATTTTAGTACTTAAAACAGACGAAAAAATTCCGGCGAAATTTGAAACTTTTCGCCAAAACTCCTTGACTAAAAATCCTTAAATTTTGGCCTTTTCCAGGTACCTTATAGTAAGTGGGGGAGCCCAAAAAAGTGGGGGGCCAAAAATAGGAGGGGGTAGAGAAGCACCCACCATACACTACCCATACACAATCGAGCAGGAATGGGTTCAAACACATCCATGCGCACCAAATTTGAACTAAATAAGTATATATATATATATATATATAACTTTTGTGGAAGTTATGCAGAGGTGACAGCGTGTTTGCCCTAGCATATACTTAATAGACTTGAAACGAACGAAATTAAAACAGTGCTCGACATGCATACCTTACATCCCAAAAATTAAAGGCGAAGAAAGTAGGCAAATAAAAGGGAGGCATTAGGCAGATAGGTAGATAGGTAGTCACTTAATGAGAAATTAATCCAGGCTATAAGTTGACAGGTGAACGGACAGGTTAAGCATAGAAACAGAGACTGTGTTAAGTTAGAGTCAAAGCAGAGGACTACTACACCATACGTGTCCCCCCCCCCCCCAGTTGAAATGAACAGAACGATGGGAAGAAAGAGAGGGACATAAAATAATGAATAAGAACACGAACACCCTCAATGCTAAAAGTCTGCGTTATCCAATCTAACAGATATATACCTACGTATATATTACGTAGGCAGAATAGAATATATATATATATATATATATATATAAGTAGTATAGGGTCGACATTTCGCACCCCAATCATTGGATTGAGATATTCCCTCCCACCCATACAAGCTTTTCCAGACCGTCACATTCCTTCACTGTCTTAATACCTCTGGTCTGTTCACTCTCGACTCCGGTTACACTCCCTGATCCCCACATCTAAATTCATCTAATAATATTCCTTAAACACCGAATTTCTTGAACTCCCCCTTTGCTTTAATATCCAACTTTATTTGACAACCCAAGTTCCCTTCTCTATGATATAGCTGTCCTATTTCCATTCCGTCCCTCTGTGTTCTTCCCCCGGGGCTTGGGACCCGGCGTCGGCCCATTACCGGACTCCTACCTAATCTAACCTACCTAGCATACGTACCTTTACCTACTTAATCTATCGACTTGGCTCGTCTGCAGTTTCTACCTAACTAACCTAGCTACAAGCCTAGAACACCTAGCTATCTAATCTACCACCTACGTACCTACTACCTACATACCTATTTAGTCCGGCGCATGCAATATTTTTGTGTTTTTCTGTTTTTACTGGATTTTTGTATTTTTACATTTTATCTTCTTCTTCTTCTTCTTCTTCTTCTTTTCCTTCTTATGTCCGAGGGGTAAGTACAATATTATTTATCTAAGGGCACTGTAGTTACTCCGTCTGCTTTCACTTTGCGTTTAGGGTACAAGTATGATAGTGCATCTTTAGTTTGAAAGTATTGTATCATTTTATTGTCCATACCTCTAAGCCCCCTATTCTCTCCTGACTTTGTGCATCCTGTTTTTAGTACGTCTTTAAAATCTTTCCAACTGTAATGGTTCAACTTTTTGCTCACTCCTTTATGACTCACCTTATTAGTTTCACCCCATGCGAAATAAGTTTTACTACAAAGAGCTATTATGCCTTCTCCCTTCCACTCTTCTTTAAATAGCCCAGGTATTCTTTTTTGGGTAGGGTCTAGGACGAAGAAATCTTTACGGCCAATTTTCCATGTTTCCTCATTTTCGGGTGGGACGCAGTCATTCAAATTTTTAGAGGAGCAAGCGAAGTAAAGGGAATCGGTATCCATTTGACATAGTTGGAAGGTTCCAGGGCGTAAGTTTGGTTTCAGACAATCATAGTAGAATTGGAGCATCCTTAATTTTGCGTATTGGTAGACAAAGAACCCCACTAACTCAGGAAGTCTGTGGACAACTTTGGATTTTGCAGATTGAACTTCGTAAACCCCGTTTCCTAAATCATCTAACCTTCTAAATCTCCACCCATTTACCTCTCTACTTGCACTTGATCTTTGACAATATTTAACATCCATATGTTTTTCCACGTTCGTTATAGTTCTACCGTAATACGAATTTCCCAAAAGTTTAAACATTTCCCCCTTGACTGCTAAGTCTGGATCGGAATCGGCTGCTGATCGGTGGTAGGTAACCTCATCCCCCAGTTCTTTGAAACAAGGTTTAGGTTTGAATTCTATTGCCTGGTAAATCTTTGTTATTTTGAGGCCGTGTTTTAGATACCACTTAATCAGAGGAGTAGCTAGGAGAATTTTCTTTCCAAAGTAGCTTCCAATTAAACCCCTTCTCGGTTGATTCATAAGATCGTTTTCCTCACAAAACTTCCTCATATGATCCCCAATGTCTTCCCTACTAATTTCTACATTTTTGAAAATAGGTGTCATCTCTGCAAAGTAGTCCTTTTTGTCCTCGGGCACCTCTATATCCACCTCAATTAGCCCAAATAACCTGTTAGCTTGAACTTGAGCGATCATCTCAGCAAACGTAAGGACTGACTTTTTCTTAGGCAGGTTGAAGTGTTCGTCCATAAACTCTTGCATGTCCTTAGATTCTTTTAAGTCTTTATCAAATTCACACTCCCACTTTTCAATCAAATCGAAACCCTCATCCTTAATTGCTTGGGAGACCCTTTCAGTTCTTTCCCTTCTTTTAGTTCTATCCTCCGGATCCTGGTTTCTGTCCAACTGGCAGCCATGTCCGTGAAAGTAACACCCCTGAAATTGTAGGACTAGATTCTTTTCTGGGACCCACCCATCGACCTTAGCTTTTCCTATTCGCTTTTGACCCCCATTATAAGCATGCTCTACTCTAACTCCCATTGCCTTGGTCATATATTCTAGCCACATTGCCTCTTTCCTGCCTTTTAGGTGAACCCGTTTGAATTTTCCCTCATTATTTGGTTTCCATTCGGCGTACAGGCCAGTGGGCATATCCTGCATTGTGCACCAGAGATATAAGGCATTGGCGTCAAACCCAAAGATTTGTGCAACTTTGAACCCATTTGTAATTTCTGTAACTCCTGCTTCATGGTATCTGTGAAAGACTAAACTAGGACCTCCAACTATGTTATCCTTAATTAATTTATGCCAATTTTGAGTGAACCTATTGAAAAGGGGAAGGTGGGTGTGATTAAGAAGCTTTTGCATCATTCGTTTATATGCTAAACCAGGTAGAGATATAGCCCCACTTTTAAACATGTCAATTTCCATATTTTTCCAAAATTCTACCATTTTTTCTGTTGCTTGAAGAAAGGGACCTACGTCAAGGTTGTTGTAATGAATCAAACAGTCTCTCATTGTTTTCATGTTATAGTTTGTCCAATTTTTTGTGAATGCTGCGTAGTCTTCGTCGGAAATGGCTTGCTGCCTCAAGGTGGAATAGAACATGTCCCGAGTGGGAAAGCCTTGGTCCAAAAACTCTAAGGAGGTAAATGCTTCATAGGGGAAAACACCCTTTTGTTCTGGGATTTTGAAACTTTTAAGCCATTTTGAATAGGAGGTTGCGGGTGCCAGGTAGTTACTGATGTCGAGGAAGTATAACTTAGGAGTACAGAGAGCCATGTAGTTGTTATTCTTTTTGACCACGAACCTAGTTTCCTGATCATTCAGAAGTAAATTTATAATCAAACTGGACTTCATAAGATTCATGTCAAATCGCCCTGAGTTAAACCCCAGGGTAGGAACCGACTTAAGCCAGTTTTCAAATTCCGATAAAAGCTTCTCATTCTCTGCCAACCCTGTTAGCGTAGGTTCGTAGATTTCCTTCAACAGATCGTAGGCTTTATCGGCGATCTCCTCCATATAATTTTTCATTCGGACCACTAACTCATAAGGATCCCCGTTGGTTATTAGACAAGTTGGATTTTCATAACCAGGAACATTGGAAGCTATTGATACTGAAGCAGGGATAAGTTCTTGTTCGTAAATAAGTTTGGGCCCGCTTTTTTTAGTTGTAGGCTTGAACATACATTCGAAATCATAAGCTATTCTGAAGGGATAGTACCATTCTGGCACTGGAATTCCGAGCTCGCATATTTTTTGGAGAATAGTTTTTGTAGGCCCAACTCCTCCACCTGGGAATATGTGCTTGATGCCTATCTCACAAGTTTTGGAGTGTTGCAGGTAGTGTCCGTGATGATGAAACAGTTTCTCGCAGTTGGAACATTTCCAAGTTTGGGTGAATTTATTTAAATTTTTAATGAAAGAGAAGTGGTTTTCGTAAATATTTAGGGCCATTTTCCGGGATCTTTTTCCCAGAGGCCGTCGAATTAACTTTGCTGCAACTTCGGTGATTTCCTGATCCCTTTCATGATTCCTAATTAGGAGTTCATTCAGGTCATCCGGTTCCTCATCCGCTTCCTCACCTACAGGACCTAATTCGTAAACGGTAATCGCAATATCAAATTTTTCCTCTAATTCATCTAGATCATCAAGATGTACCCCATGAAACTCTTCCCCGGGCTTAACCCACTTATCAATGAGTTCGTCAGTGTTTTCTTCCAAACTGGTAATTTTTGATCCCAAACCAAGGGCGAGGCACCTAAAGAAGCATTTGTCATCTTCATAGGGCCTTCCAGACTTTCGATTGTTGATTAAAGCATTGAGACCCCGGTTATTTTTTACATAATCAGGGAGATATCTAGCTTCACCCACTGCATAAGAGATCAATTTATTAATATAGAAACAGACATTAGTAATTTCCAAGACAGTCCATTTGGTATTTGGCCGTTGCTGTCTAACCCATTCCAGGATGTCCCCTCTATCCAAATCGTAGAAAATTTTTCCTAGATCTCCCTCATTTGAAATGTGTATGGGCTCATCAAAATACCGGTTATTTCCGGATGGATAGTAGTATCTGAGCTCCCCGTCTTGGATATTCCTAAGAACGAAACCAAACGAAAGGTTAAATTTAAATTGCCACTTCTGCAGTTTGAAAACAACCTTAATCAATTCCTTAATTTTAGAAGTATCTGCTACCCGGAAGTTGTACCTGTTTTGGATACCGGGAGTTACGAAATACCTAGTTCTAATCCTACTCCAATTTTCTCTGTAAATTTTTGCTAAATCTTCAGGCATGTCCTTAACCAAACTCCTCGTTAAATTCGGGGCGTCTTCAGTAGGAAGGTTTGAAAAATGGGTCTGTCTCAAGGTCTTCGGATCCGGAACCTTTGGCGGTTCTCGATGAGTCCTCAAATGTCCTTGATAGCCCTTATATGTTTTATACTTGAAACCACATTTTTTACACTGATAAGAAGGGTGCTCATTAGGGTGGGACCTCTTGAAATGGCGAGTCATATTGTGTTTCTCCGTAAATACCTTTTCGCATTTAGGGCAGGGAAAGAAGGTTTTAGACGAATGCTCCAATTTATTATGACTTTGCAGTTCTAGGAGGGTGGAGAATGACTCATTACAAGTCGAACATTTTGGAACACCACTGGTAGTGGGGGGAATGTCCAGGGGTAAAGTTTGAGAATATGCCCAAAACTCGTCACTTCCTATCATCTGTTCCCCATCCCAGTCAGTTTTCATGAGTGCTACCGCTTTATCTCTGAGGGCCTTAGTCATTTGCGGGTCATCCTTCCAGAACCCACTCTCAATAGCAGCATTTAGCTTAGATATAGCAGACATTTCGCTATCTTGCCCTTTCACCCGCTTTTATGTATTTGCTCTTATTTGCCGTTTATATGTCTTAGCAGCTTATATAGATTTCACGTTTATATGTCTTTAGTCGCTTTTATGTACTTCCTGCTTTTATTGACCTAGTCGTTTATATGTACTTTACCGTTTATATGTACTTTGCCTTTTATATGTATATACTTTGCCGTTTATATGAACTTCGTGCTTTTATTGACTTTCTAACCTTTTTGTTAACTAGCACCCGAATAATTAACTATTTAGCACCCAGTAATTAACTAATTAATAACTAACTAATTAACTAATTAATAATTAACTAATTAACTGACTAATTAACTAGTAATTCGCTGTTAGAGAGAGCAGAGAGCGCTTTTGGAACCGACCGTTCACGATGGCAGAACAAGTCAAACTGACGATGTACCTAGGATTTCACCGTTTATATAGACTTTTGAGTTAGCTAATAGTTTCTTGGCTTACAGTTTACGTTGACCGTTTGCAGAAATATCTTAATTTTAATGAATGTAGTTGCTGAATTTGGCTTACTTAATGCTAACTTTCAAACTTGTCCTTTATATGTATTCAATATTTCGCTATTAGAGAGAGAGCGCTTAAGAACCGACCGCTCGCGATGACAGATCAAGTCAGACTGACGAGATATCAAATTTGTCACCCTTTATATACTTTTTTAAATCCCACTACTAGTACTTTTAGTATACTCCTAGTACCTCTTGCACTTCCAGTACTCCTAAACTGGTAGTACAGCCTGTACTTCTTAGTACTCCTAACACTCCTAGTATACTACTTGTACTGCTTGCACTTCCTGAATTACTCCTAGTACGGTTTGTTCTCCTAGTATTGCCTGTTTATAAATTTTCTACAAGTACTTCAAACACGTATTACCACTTCAAATTCGCAGTTTTTATCAGAGAGAACGCTTAAGAACCGACCGCTCGCGACGACAGAACAAGTCAGACTGACGGGGTACCCAATTTTTGCGCCCTTTTATACTTTTTCCGATGCCCTAAGGTGGTAATTATCAATTCCCTGGGGGTAGAGATCAAAGGTGCCGACCACAAGGGCAATCCATCAAATCTGACAGGTCATCAATCAAATTTGACAGGTACCGGAGGGGGCTCTAGTTAAAATTATAATTTTGATGCAGAAGAGGGGGCTTAAAAATGAATTTTGGTGGTTAATTTTCCTGGAATTGTTATAATTTTTGCCCAAGGATGCTCAATCTTGCTCATTTTAACCCAATTTTGCACAATTTTTGATCAAATTTATGTTCAATTTTTGTTCAAATTTTGTTCAATTTTTGTTCATTTTGTGTTCAATTTTTGTTCATTTTGTTCAATTCAGCTCAAACCCCCTCGAAATACACTATCTCGCTTGGTTTTAGGTCAAATTGTGCCAAGGGAACTTCTGACATAATTTTCAATTTCAGCTGTTTATATACACTTGGTGCAGCATCAATGAATCAGGTTTCATCAAAGTTTTATAAGGAGTAATTTTCAATGGCGCGTAACTTTCGTTGTGTTCATCCGATTTGGATGAAATAAAAAGTATTGTGTTCGGCTCGTTGAGATCTTCAAATTTAGCCCTATGATGACCACCTTATGACCCACTGGGAGCCGTCACGTCGAAGACATCAGGAGGCAACCAGACAACAGAAAGGAAAAAACAAGAAAAAAAAAAAAATTTGAGCTGAGATTGAACAAAATGAACAAAAATTGAACACAAAATTGAACAAAAATTGAACAAAATTTGAACAATAAATCTACATAAAAATTGGTAAAAATTATGCGGGAAAAAGTAAAAAAGAAGAGTACATTAGTAAAATTAAAATAATACCAGACTAATAATATCGTATATATATTTCTTCAGCATCATAATATTACGAATTTATAATATAATTCATCATAAATAAAAAAACTTATAAAAATAAAGACATATAAACGGCAAATACTAAGAGCAAATACATAAAACGATTTCTAGTTGAAAGGAGCAAGAAGTACATAAAAGCGATCAGAACATATAAACGGTCAAGTCAATATAAGCAAGAAGTTCATATAAACGATTAAGGACATATAAACGGTAAATACAAGCGACTACATATAAACGGTCAACTCCATATAAAGGGTAATTACATACAAGCGAGTGAAAGGATCCAAAGTGAAAGATGTCTGCGATTGCCAAATTGAATGCAGCTATTGAAACGGGATTCTGGAGAGATGACCCCCAGGTGACCAAGACCCTTAGAGACAAAGCAGTGGCCCTCATGAAAACTGAGTGGGATGGGCAGGAGATGATAGGATCGGATGAGTTTTGGGCCTACTCCCAGTCTCTACCCCTAGACATTCCTCCAACTACCACTGGTGTGCCAAAGTGTTCGACCTGTAATGAGTCATTCTCAACCCTGCTAGAACTTCAAAGCCATAATAAATTGGAGCATTCGTCTAAAACGTACTTTCCTTGTCCTAAATGTGAAAAGGTATTTACTGAGAAACACAACATGACCCGCCATTTCAAGAGGTCCCACCCAAATGAGCAACCTTCTTATCAGTGTAAAAAATGTGGTTTCAAGTATAAAACATATAAGGGCTATCAAGGACATTTGAGGACTCATCGAGAACCGCCAAAGGTTCCGGACCCCAAGACCTTGAGGCAAACCCACTTTTCCAACCTTCCAACAGAAGACGCCCCCAATTTGACCAGAAGCTTGATTAAGGACTTGCCTGAAGATTTAGCAAAAATTTACAGAGAAAATTGGAGTAGGATTAGAACTAGGTATTTTGTAACTCCCGGTATCCAAAACAGGTACAACTTCCAGGTACACAACACACAAAAAAAAAAAAAAAAAAAAAAAAAAAAAAAAAAAAAAAAAACACACAAAAAAACCGATCCTTCTGAGATTAAGGAGTTGATTAAGCTAATTTTCAGACTTCAAAGATGGCAATTTAAATTTAACCTTTCGTTTGGGTTCGTACTTAGGAACATCGAAGATGGAGAACTCCGGTACTATTACCCATCCGGAAATAACCGGTATTTCGATGAACCTATCCACATTTCAAATGAAGGAGATCTAGGAAAAATTTTCTATGAGCTTGAGAGAGGGGATATTTTGGAATGGGTGAGACAGCAACGCCCAAATACCAAGTGGACAGTCCTCGAAATTACTAATGTCTGTTTCTATATTAATAAATTGATCTCCTATCCTGTGGGTGAGGCTAGATATCTTCCTGATTATGTAAAAAATAACCGGGGCATCAATGCTTTGGTTACAAATAATAATAACGGGAGGCCCTATGAAGATGATAAATGCTTCTTTCGATGTCTTGCCTTAGCTTTTGGTTCAAAAATTACAAGTTTGGAAGAAAAAACGGACGAACTCAGCTAAGTGGGTTAAGCCTGGGGAAGAGTTTCATGGGGTACATCTTGATGATATAGATGAACTTGAGGAAAAATTTGATGTTGGTATTACAGTTAACGAACTAGGACCAACAGTCGAGGAAGCTGGGGAAGAACTAGAAGACCTGAATGAGCTATTAGCTAGTAAGCATGAAAGAGATCAGGAGGTTACTAATGTTGCAGCTAAGCTTGGTGTAGGCGCACAAAACCTTGGCATAAATTGGTTAAGGACAATATAGTTGGGGGTCCTAGTTTAGTGTTTCATAGGTATCATGAAGCTGGAATTACTCAAATTACAGATGGGGAAACGGTAATGCAAATTTTCGGGTTCGACGCTAATGCCTTATACCTCTGGTGCACTATGCAAGAAATGCCCACTGGCTTGTACGCCGAATGGAAACCCACAAAAGATGGGAAATTCAAAAGATGGCTACAAAAAGGGCGCAAGGAGGCAATGTGGTTAGAATTTATGGCAAAGGAAATGGGAGTTAGGGTTGAGCATGCTTACAATGGGGGACAAAAGAGAGTAGGGAAATCTAAAGTTGATGGGTGGGTCGTGAAAAGAACTTAGTTTTACAGTTTCACGGGTGTTATTTCCATGGACACGGGTGTGAACTGGATAGAAATAAAGATCTTGAAGACAGAATGAAAAGAAGAGAACGAACGGAAAGGGTCTCTCAAGCAATTGAGGATGGTGGGTTTGACCTAATTGAAAAGTGGGAATGCGAGTTTGACAAAGATTTAAGGGATTCTTCGCATATGCAAGAGTTTGTGGATAAGCATTTTAATCTCCCTAAGAAAAAATCGATACTTTCTTTCGCTGAAATGGTTAGTTTGATTCAAGCAAATAGATTCTTCGGACTAGTTGAGGTAGATATTGAAGTGCCCGAGGAAAAGAAAGAATACTTCGCAGAGATGACCCCTATTTTCAAAAATGTAGAAATTACTAAGGAAGACATCGGGGATCATATGAGGAAGTTTTGCGAGGAACACGATCTAATGACACAGCCTAGGAGGGGGTTGATTGGAAGTTATTTTGGGAAGAAAATTCTCTTGGCTATTCCCCTAATTAAGTGGTATCTAAAACATGGCCTAAAAATTACTAAAATACACCAGGCTATTGAATTCAAACCTAAGGCCTGTTTCAAAGCGTTGGGAGACGAGGTAACTTTCCATCGATCTGCAGCTGACTCCGACCCGGATCTAGCACTGAAGAGGGAAATGTTTAAACTTTTGGGAAATTCCTACTATGGTCGGACAATTACAAATCTGGAAAAACACCAGGATGTCAAACATTATCAGAAGTCATGGGCTAGTAGGGAAGTATTTTTTGGGTTTTTTGTTTTCTTTCTTTTTACTATTTTTACATTTAACTTTTATCTGCTGTGTGGGTCATTCTTCTTGATTTGTTGACGCATGTCGTTCTATCTTTGACTCTTTTAGATGATTTCTTTGATAAATTTCGGGCTTTTTCTCTGCTTTTACGATTTAATTCATAAACTTTTGTTCATCTGCGTATTTTATTCCTGGGATTCTTTGAGTTTCGTAAACGATTTCAAACTTTTTCTTCTTTTTCTTGATTTTAGTACGTATAGATCTTTCTCCTTGGTACTTTAAAGTTGCCTTTCTCGATTATATTTTGCTTGAATTTTCACTTTCTTATTGGAATAAACTTTAATTTCTGATTTTCATTGATTTTCTAAATTCCACACAGCAGATTGGATTTTCTTTTTAACATTTTTACAACTTTTAACTTTTGGTGCTCCTACATTTTTCACACTCGCTTTTGGAGTGTTAAGTTGCGGGCCGCTCCGGTCTCCGCATACCGGGTGAGGTGGGCCGCACGCTCCTTAACATTCTTTTTGCTTTTTGATTCCGTTTCGTTTAGTTTAGCCTTGAGATTCTCTTTGATAAGCACAGGCCTATGGGGTTTCTCCTCCGCATACCGGGGCTGCGATTCTCCCATTGGCTCTGGAGCTACTAAAGTCATAGGTGGGGCTGTAACTATGTTTCGTCAGTATTTTGTTTTGTTTAATTTTGCCATTTACTAATCATGATTCTTCTGTGCTTTATTTGATTGCCTTAATTTTTGTTTTTTGTGTGTTTTAGCTAATCTTTTGTCTGCTATGCCGGTGCCGACCCCCCATCCTCAGTGCCGGGTGTGCTCCCCAGGAAAGGTGTCAGCTGGATTGGATTGGATTTTCCGGCCATTTGCTTCGGCGCTGTCTCTGGCGCGGTTGGGTACCGCCGTGACTGGTCGGTGGTTGTGGGTGCTGGATTCCCTACTGGGTTCTCCTCCTGCCAGGTCTCTTGAACTGTTTGCTCCGACCATGGCCTGGTCTTTGGGTGTTTGGTTGGGCGGCCGAGATTTGTTTCGGTCTGGTTGGTCGACGGCTTTGACTTTGGGCCGCACAATGCTTCTGTGTGGTAGCCATGTGGCTTGGCACCATTTGCTGGTGGCCCCGTAGGCCTCCTATTTGGACTTTTTGGGGCGTTCTGCGCCCTTTGCCTTGATTCCATCTGGGTTGGTGGTCGGCCCAGTGTCTGGCCTGCGGCTTGCCGGCCATTCTTCTGCGTCGGTGGGTACGCCTTGTCTGCTCACCTGTTCCACCTTTGGGAGCCTCGCTCTGCTGGCCTCCCTGGTCTGGCCCTTTTGGACTGTTGGGGCGCTTTGCGTCCTGTGGTTGCTTTTGGTGACTGGTGCCATGGTCGGTTTGGCACTGGTGGCTCTCCTGCCTATTTTGCCGTGGGGCGGGCTCACTTTGCCTGCTTCCGTCTGCCATCTTGTCGGCTTTTAGTCAGGCTTGGTCGCTGGTTTCCGGCCTTTGGGAAGGCTTGGGGGCCTTTTGCCTTTGCCTGGTGGTCTTTTGGCCTTTGTGAACTTTTTCCGGTCTACCTGCCGCCATGGGGATGCTGGGCCAGGTGGTGCACGGCTTGTTTGGCCATAAATTTGTGCCTGGTCCCAGTCCCGTTCGACTCTGGTTCTGGTTTGGTTGGGTTGGACTTGGTGAACTTTGACAGGAGACCCCTCGAGGCCTGGTACGGTCTGCTCTGGTAGGGTCCGGCTGGACGGGCATTTGACTCAGTGACAGTCTACGGTCTGGAATTGCCTCGTCTGCGGTGCTGGGGAGTAAACCGCAAGTGTCCCATCTTCCGCACACCTGTGACACTGTCCCACCACCCTACTGTTGTGATTTTTGTATTGTTCTTTAATCAATGTATAGGTGATTGGTATCTTCTTTCGGGTTCTAGTTTCTTGGTTGTGATTGATTGGGAGGGAGCCGTAGGGACTAAACTTCTCAAATTGGGGCTTAAGTGATGCGATTTTCTGTTCATTTTCGTCCGGGCGCCCGCCACCTCGGTTTATCCGTTGTAAATGTCGGTGTCGGTATAGTTTTCTAGTTTTTCACTATCACTTTTCTGTCTGTTTTTTCTACTAAATATGGTTACACGGTTTATGTTTTCTTTCGAATCTCAAATTTTCTTTGCTTTTTCCTCGAATACTACAATTTCTTGATGACATTAATTTTCTTTCTTGTTTCACTAATCTAGTATTTTTCTGGCATTGTCTTTACTACTTCATTCCAATATTGGCTGCTACAATTTATGTACAATTTTTGATTCTCTTGTTTATTGTCTTATGCATAATAGTTTCTTGCCATGTTTACATTTACATGTTTGTCATCATTATATATCATAGTTCTCTTATTTCCAATCGTGGGTTGTTTCTGTTTTCCTACTTTCCTGTCGTCTTCCTAGTTTCCTGTCGGTGCTCCCTATTCTTTTGGTACCTGGGTGTACTCGGGCGGGAATTTAAAATTTTACGTAGGTTTTGAGTAGGTAAGTAAGTTTTTGTAGTAGTTTGTCAAAAATGTCTCGATTCAGTTCCGAGTAGTTTTACCGTCGGCCGGTTAGCATGTTAAAAAGTTGTGTGCTCAACCGTGGTATGGTGTATGTTCACCGCAGTTGTTTTATTTTATCTTTACGTAATTTTCACAAACGTTTTACCTTTACTAGTACCTAAGGTACCTGTGAGTAATCCTTTTTTATCAAGTCTTCTAATTTAGTGGACCCGTCCGAGGCCGCCCGGGGCCAAAAGAGGGGGTATTATGTGAAGTTAGCACCGACAGGAAAGATATAAATTATACTCGAGATTCTAAGCCTAAGTGAAAATAACATCTCATTTGTTGAACGCTCAATCGTTTCGTATCACTCTTGTCTAAATTCGTAGGTTCGATAGCTAATAATTGTATTCCTCCATATTGGGTTGACTTGTCGCAGTTGTGGGTAGGAGTTGACGAAGAAAGGTTGGGTTCAAAGTTGGGTGATTAGTTGTGGGTTTTTGATTATTATCTCTGTCGCTCAGTCGGCTTTGGCCGGAATTTTGTGGTTCGAACTGTATTTTGGTAAAGTTCATATTTTGGGTGAAATTTATGTTCTGATCTAATTTTGTCATCGAGTTCTTGTTTTAAATTAAATAAACCGTTGTAATCTTTTTACTGAATTCTAGTTGGTCAGGCCGAACATTACTCCAATGTCACACACCACGTTTGTTCACCTGTAGTTGAGTCTTATCCTAGGGAATAAAGTCAGACAGCAACGTTTTTACTAAGATCAGTAGAGTCAAACTTCACACAATAAAAGGAAGGAAGGAAAGGTTACTAGGGGTACCGGGGGTACAGGAGGTACATGGAGTACTGGGGGTACCGGGGGTACCGGGCGTACTGGGGGTACTGGGAGTACAGGGGGTACTAGGGCTGCAGGGGCTACTGGGAATACTAGGGTGGTACTAGGGGTACAGTGTGCACAAAGGCTATTAGGTGTTGACGTTTTTGTAAGGATTACAGGGAGTAGGAGAAAAGTCTCAATCCAATGATTGCGGGTCGAAATGCCCCTCCTATACTACTTACGCACGCAACAACCGGTTTTATTGATTTGAAACGAGTCTTCAGGTACCTCGCTGATCACTATTGAATTCAGATCCTAATTACCTAGTCAAGAACAGATCACTCACCTAAACTTTGAGATCTGTTCTTGGTTCCTATCTAAACTGGGCTTCCGTAAGTAAACTTGTGATCCACCCAGTTCTCAAACTAAATCCCTATCTGAGAAGTTCATCCGACACACAATAACTGGTTAAGTCTCACTCCTCCTGACGCAACGTTAAGCCAGACGAACGATTCCAAGAGTTACAGTTTTAGGTTATTTAATGAGTACACAAAATAGTCGAGACAGCTACTCAAATTATACATTAATTGCTTTCACAATCGTATAGTCAAAAAATTCTCAACAATCCAATGTCACTCAATATTACAATTCAAGATTAGAGTACCAACAAACATAAAGCTGTTACGCAACTTTACCAAATGAAAACTTCTGAGCCAAATTGTCAAGCACTAAAAGGAGATCAATCCGCTATGATATACTTAGTGAACAGGTAAACTCTGAATTCAACCAGGTGACGTTGGGAAAATACCTTACCTCCTGGGATGGATCGCTGAGCCAGCTAAGAATAGACGTGAAGAAAAACCAATATCCTTGAGTAATATTGCAAATATTGTAAACGGTGCTGTGTACAGGCTAAGCAGGGTGAGTCTGGTCGAAACGTGGAATCCAAATTGTCAATACCAAAGTCCCTCACTGGACTGTCAAACCAAATCTCGGGCTCACAGGCCACGCAAATATGCAGTACTGCCAACCAGGCACAAAACGAAACGACCACTCGCTATCACTGTCGGACCAAGACTGAATGTGCTGTGACGTCAGGCCGGGAACTCCCTTCCTGTCAATCAAGTCCTGACGTAGAAGGCAAGCCCCGCCTCGTGTTGTGTGTAATCTATGTGTGTGTAGGCGAGTCTTACGGTACTTCACGTCATTCCCCCTCTGACTCAGCGGCCTCCCTGGAAGTTCTTTGATGTCTTTGAAACAGTAGTTCCTTTTTTGATGGATGGGGTAACCTGGGGTTTCAGGTGGTCCCCTACAGTCCCAATTTGGTCGAAAACAAACCCATTAAGTTAAGAAATTGATCATACAAAATCGGACGAAATCTTTCCTAACAAAGACCAATTCCCATAAATTAAGATTAATTTCCTTATTTTGCAGATTATGAAAAGATTCATTAGATTGCTTAAAATTTTTGGTCCACAATTCAAAGCAGCTCATGCGCCTTAGAAGACAAACAGACAAAACATCCATAAGAACAAAACTTGCTCAATTTCCCCCATTTTCAGAACAATACATGAAACCTTCGCTTTATGCTAGGGAATTATACGAAACAGTTAGGATAAACGGAGAACCCTCATTGGGGCCAAAACAGTCACAGTTGAGCAGAAAACATCCATTAGTTGAAATTAGAGCAGCCATTGCATAGTTAGAAACCAATATAAGTTCATTTCAGGCTGTGGATCTCTTTAACTTTATCCCCCCCAACTAGTTTGGGGGGGATAAAGTTAAATTGGGGTCAACAATCAAAATTTGTGTAAAAGGGAAACAGTGTGTACTCGGCGTCCTTTTAGTAGTCATTAGAAGTTGTTCCATCAGAAGATGAACACAATTTGAATAAAGTTATTTCGTTTCGTTAGCTCAGTATATATAAGCTTACATGTTAAGCTTACAAGTTTAGCCTATACTGAGCTAACGAAAAGCTGAATTGAGAAACGGATGTCAGATTCGTGCTCAGCGCCACCGAAAACCCCTGTATGCAAGTTTTCAGCAAATGTTTTTTTCAAAAAATTATTCGTTTCTCCTTGGTCCCCCTTACCAAACTAAAATCTAAAATGTTAAAAAAATTTTTAAAATTTAAAATTTTTTTAATTTATCAGCCTCCAATATGAAGCCATACAATAAAAAATGCAATAAAACACAATGTGACACGGAAATAGTGCTTTTAGGCAGGTTTTAATTCTGGGGGGATAAAGTTTAATTGGGGTTCTGGGGGGGGATAAAGTTAAATTGGGACTGTCAAAAGCAAACCATAAAATTCATTTTAGTCAGGTTTAGCAAAACAGTTCACAAGCAAACATAAAAATTCATTGCAGTTAGGTTTTTAGCGAAACATCATTGCAGTTGTAGAGACAGTCAGTTAGGGAAAAAATTGCAGTAAAACAGTTAAAGCGGTTAGCAAGCAAAATTGCGCAAAAGCGGTTAACAAGCAAAACTGTGGTTAACAAGCAAAACTGTGCAAAGCAAAACTGTGCAAAAGTGACAGATATAGTGAAAACTGCGAACAAGCAAAGTGTGAAAAGGTATAACAAGCAAAACTGTCAAACCCAAATTCAATGTTCAATGCCGAATCAGATCAACTCAACTCATCCGATCTCTCCGAACTCTGCCCTAGTCCCTACCCTTCATATATATGACTTACAATCGCCTAACCCCTCATTAATCGATCACCTCAGTCCAACTCTATTTAGGTACGGCTTCCAAGCAGTTGCTCCCGCTTAAGGTGGTGGTATCCTTTTCTGCAGTGCTTTTGTGGTGTTTTTGAAACGCTATAACTTTCGCAGTTTTGGGAGTTGCAAAGAGCTTTATACATCGTTTTAAAGCTTATTATCTGTACATTCATATGAACTTACTGAACTGGCAAAATTAGTAAAAAAATAGCAGAAATTTTCTGACAAGCTGACATCTAACAGGATGAATATAGACCAAAAGGTTTTGAACATCGATTTCTCAAAAGTGAAGAATCGGCCAAAAGTTCTTTTTGTGCCACGATATGAAGGACATATGGGCCGAGGGACGTTTTTTTGGATTTGGCTCAGCAGGTCTTAATGTTCGAGAAAATCGGCCAAATGCACAGTAACACGAAATTTCGCAACTTCGCATTGAGTTTTCTTGCAACTCAATATGTTTTAGCCCAAACCAAGAAAAACGTCCCTCCGCAGAAGTGCGAATTTTTGATTCTGCCGAAAATCTCCGGAATCCGTCGAGTAGTTTTTGAGAAATCGATGTTCGAAACAAAATAATCGCAATTTTGCCAAAATGGTTTTTCGGCCAAATCTCTAGCTGAAAGCAATAAAGTCCGGCTAATAGGCGTTCATAAAATGTGCATTTGGACGATGTATCGATTGAGTATAACAAAGCCAATTTTATCCTTAACATGTGGCAGTAATCTTGAAAAAACTGATTTCCTCGAAAATGGCCATTTTTGACCCTAAAAACAGTTTTTTTGCTTATACTGACTTAACCACTGGAGATAGCTCAAAGGTTGTAGGAGCAAAAATGTTCATTTTCGAGTCCTCTTTCCAGCCATACCAACAAATCCCGTGTCTTTTCTACCTACTGGGAGCTTAAGGCCCAAAACCAAAACTTTCTTATCTTTTGGCCTAAGAATACGGGACTGGTCCTAAAATGTTAAAGAGCACGGAAATAGGTTATTTCGTAAGTTTTAGCCCTTTGTGTAAAGGATTAAAGCCGTAGGAGTCAAAAATACCCGAAAGGAAACCAGCACCTTAAGTTAATGTAATTTAATTTGTAATTGGATATGGTAAACGTAAGAACATAGACCACTCACAAAATTGGGCCACTTTCAATGTGCAGTACATTAACGCTGGCATCTTGAACAAAACGATGTTCAAAATATGTAGTTTATTTAGTAGCCATCTATTATTTGTTTTTGTTATTACTATTTTCAACCTCCTTCGCTGAACTTCAGCTGCAAAAATTCGGTGAGCGTAGGCCTAAGCCCCACACATGGCTGTCGGTTGTCGAATGGCAAGAATAGGTCAAGCAAGGTGCAAACTTACGTAACTACCTATTACACCTCTGTGTAGTTCCCAAGCCACACTGGTGTTCAAAAATAGGCAACCGTTCAGGTTGCTGACAGCCGAAGACTGCGCGAAGACAGTCTGTACCACTGCTTAAATAGTGGTTGAAAGTCCTAATTTGCATATTCTCACAAAAAACCCGGCCCTAAGCTAGCCCTATGTTTAAGATAGGGTTTCTGAACAGAGAAGTGACTCATGCTACAATGAACATACTAGTTTCCTTTTTATACATTCCTGCTCCAGCAGGGAATAAAAATCAGCGATATCGGAGAATGTAGAAGAGTATTCCAGCCGTGCACTGAGATACCGGAAACTTGTGAAAATTGAAAGCTATGACAAGGATTGCATGAACTTTACAGTAATATAGTAATCCTTACGGTTTCCAAGACTCACTGAGACTATTAAGGCTTGCCAGGACGGTGTACGGAGATTATATATTGCTTTATAGCACCGAAAACTCAGTAGCTGTCTACATGGCAATAATTCTGTGAATTTCAGAAAAAACGTACATTTTTTATCTTCGGTTGTGTGCTAAGTGCTAACTGTAGAAAGCTCCAGCCAACGATGTTAGAAGAAGCCTAACCCTCAAACGAAGAAACCTGAAATCGTCTGCGGCGACAAATTATAAATAAAATGTATTTAGCAGCAATCTAATGCTGAGCCGCAGCTCCGTTTGGTGTCTCCATGGATTTCGAGAAGACAGTTCTTTTCGAAATAAAATTGGTGCAGACTTCAAATTTGGTTCACAGGCTGTGTGTCATTCGAAGTACTGGTATTTCATGCAAAACCTATTATAAACTGCAACTTTAAACTGTACGAATCTCAGAAACAGTACAATGTAGTTAAATCTTCAGAATGAAAAAACCATGAAAATTGTGAAAATAATTGGATGCTAATTGTTGTGTTGATTCTAACTAAGCCAATCTTAAGACAGACAATTATGACAGACTTATTTGCTTAAGCAAGACCGTCATTCAAAGCAATCAACAAAACCGAATAGTTAACCTGTTTACAACAAACAAGGTTTTTAACACATCAAAAATCAATCGAGATAACTGGTCTTATCTGGTTTCTGTTTCCAACCTTACTGAAAACCCACATTGAGTTGCACAAGATGCCCTGGTCAAACTCAAATAAAGTATATAACAACAAACTTTATGCAGTAAAGAATGAGGTCTCTACGTTTTCTAAAGTTGTTTTTCTTCATATTTAACGATATCAAGACAGCAGCTGTCCCTCTTGAAGACGTTTGGAGAAGTCCTGCCTCACTTTGAACAGGCATTCATCTGTCCGGTTACGATGCAATGATCTCGGCGTAGACATTTAGCTGATCGGGTTCATGTTTTTGTGACCAATTAAATAATCGGGATGGATGAATGACACAGAACTTAAGCCAGCTCACTGAATGGTTGTCGGGGTTGAAGTGTAATCGATCCTTTATGTTTTCTGCCATCCGAAAATGCGAATATGTATTTACAATCGACAAGCAACAGTTGATAGAAATTTTGACATTTGCTGTGAAGATTGCTGTTTGTACAACACCAACAACAGACCCGCGAAGATATATATACACAACATTTTCTGATTTCTCGACAGCATTGATCTTTCGCAGCACAGTCTCATTGCTGATGGCATCCTGGCTCTGCGACAATCTCCAGCACATGATTACTCACTATCTCAAATACGCTAAGTTTTGATTTTAAATCACCGGTTAAACCCTTGAATTTACAGCTTAAGCTTGAATACACCATCTTATGGAGTATACACAATTTTAACTCAACATTCGTAATTACTAGAGCAAAATCAAAACGGCTGCATGCGAGCTAGGTCATATATTCGCATAGACTCCATTGTTGCCACTTCAACAACAAAGAACTCTCAGTAACTCTCAGTAACGCAAGGCTTAACTTTAGTTTCTTTACAAATAGGAAGCCACTAATAAATAACCTTTAAAGTACTCTCTCTGTCTTGTGTCCTTGCAGCGATGGCATACGGAGTTGTTAAATCCAATGGGATCAGATGAATCCTAAAAGTTAAGGCTACGAAGATCCTCCGACCGACGCCGCAACTTCACAGCACCCCTCCAATAAGGAACGAAAGCAGCTACTAAATGCAACAGTTGACATTGTGGCCATCTGCCTTTGTTCTGACTCTTTCCCTGTTTGTTATCACTTGTTGTAATTGCTATGCTTCCATGCCCACAAACTGGTACGCTCACACAAACGCGCACGCAAGCACGCAAGTGAACTCATGAGTTGACTGCGGAGGAATGCAGATGTACTCGCTTCCGCAACTCAAAACACGAAATTTACCCCTAATTGTCCTCGTAAGATTCTTAATCATCTGATTCGGTGCCAGCCGGCACCAATGATAGGTAGGCATCCCCCCCATGCCAACAATTTGCCGAGAGTTAAGGGGCGGCCGCCTTTGGGTGGAGCTGCCGAGGTGCGCTCATCACACAGCCGGTGATGGGCAAATCTCCATCCTTGCGAAACGCCTCGGGTAATTGTTAAAGACAATTATTCGGTGTCAGCTAACCCCCAGTCAAATTTATAAATTCATCTCCAAGCTGACACTGCTCCTAACCGGTGTAAGACCAACTGGAGTGGGGCGTACAGAAAAAAAGATATATATATATATATATATATATATATATATATATATATATATATATATATCAGTCGATTTCTGGTACGATCAAACTAGGCCGCGATGGGTCAAAAAATAGAATTCGCTCAAACTCTGCCAGTTTGATGGCCCTAGGGTATGTACTAACCAGGCAAAATATTATTGCAATTGGCTCAGCCAATTTCGAGCTATGGCGACTTGAAGTTGGGAACCCAGACTGCGGTTTTGGGACAGCAACGGTGCTGAGATTTCGTTCTATTACTCGCGACTCATTTTGCTTAGGATTATGGTATATACACCGTTCGAAAGCTCTTTTTATGAGCTTCAAAACGACATACATTGAATGGTGCTGCATGCTTTAAATTTTGACTTTGACGTCAAAACAGTGATGGCAGCCTGAAAAAGTCGCATCCTTGAAAGGTGACATTTGGAACCATTGCAAGCGCTCAGTAAAAAAGTAAGACACAGATTTTTGTCCAATAATAGAACGATATGTTTGCACTAAGTGTGCCAAATTTGAGCAAAATTAATGATCCCTTGCGGTGTCTGCACTAAATTGTTTACAACTGATCCACCCATTTGACGATGCTTCTGTCGCATCTGATCAGCATAGAGAGAGATAAAGACAGAATAGTGAAGAGCTGTGGCTAGTTTATTGCACAGATATTCTGTGGTGGCTTGTGCGTAGATGTGCGAACTTTCAGCAATTTTAATAGTCCATTGCATTGTCCCCAGCAAATTGGATTAAACTGTTACTACGGACTACTGGATTAAACTGTTACTACGGACTACTAATACATGTTAACAACATCGCATGTGGTCATCTTGGAGAAAATGACAGTAGCACCTTATAAAAACCTCAAACACAGATTTTTGTCCAGTAATAGAATGGTATTTTTGCATCACGTGGGTAAAATTTGAGCAAAATTAGTGATTCCTTGTGGTATCTGCACTAAATTGTATGCAGCTAATCATCTTAGGGAAGTTTTAAAACCTTACAGTGATATACGTATACGTAACTTACTCAACTCACCGTTTGAAACATTTCACTTCATACCCCTAGTGACCATGAACGGGCACACTTTCCTGGGTTTATTCTTGGGATTTTTTCTTGGGGGGGGGGCTCCTTGGCCCCCCCCCAAAAGTCCGAGGGGCAAGGAATTTGGGGGGGGGCGAAAATTTTTCGAAACATATGCTAAGAATAGCGCTATTTATTGCATATATACTATAAAAGTTGATTTTAATAGCAAAAATAAGCGGACTTAGTGTTGAAAAAGGCTAAAATTGAGTAAAGATTTCCGGCGCAGCCGGAAAATTTTTGACAATTTGACCTGAGCGATTTTTTTCAGGGCAAAATTTGGTACCAAAAGGGGCGCCCACTTTTGGGGGGGGAGAAGGGTGTTTATGGGGGAGCCCCACCCTCCCCCCCCCACTACAATAAGCCCAGCTTTCAGCGAAATCCTTGGAAGGCGGAAGTTTTGACCCAAGTATATACTCTCCCCCATGCTGATTGGATGCTGTAGAGAAACAAACATCGTCTTTCAAGTCGCTGACGCTGCAAAAACTGACTACAATTTAATTCAAACACCGCAAGAGATCATTGAATTTGCTCACTTGTTGCGAAAATACCCTTGTATTATATATATATTGGGCAGCCTGTATCTGACTTTTTAATTTTCTCTAAAATGACCACATGCGGCGTTTTTCCCCGACCTTCCGACCATCTACGATTTTGTTCGACATATTTTGTAGCACTCCACCCAAGGGTTCTCAAAATAAGACAAGTGCATTTAGCGTACGTAATACGTTTCTGTCGTTCTGTAGAGTCCTTCAAAGGTGACCTTGACATGTGTTGAACATAGGAAAATGAAAAATTAGGTTAAAAAGTTTGTGGCAGGTAAATTATTCGCTGCATAAAAGATACAGCGATAAAATTCTGCATTCATGTCAAGGACATACTGAGTGCGCTGAATTAGTTTGGTGCAATTCCGTTAAGTGGCAAATTTTTGGTTAATGTTTAAAGTCAGGATTTTGGAAAATCAGGCGTTTTTGGACCAAGTGAAAAAACAGAATCTATATATAGTACTCTTTAGCGTTCTGAACCTGAACTTGATTGGCAAAAGTTACAGAAATGAGCCAATGACTGCACTCTACGCATAAAAACACGTCTTATGAATGTATTCGCAGGTTTCTATCCAATATAGTCAGAAGGTATATACACAAAAAATTTGCTACAAAACAGCAGATTTTTGGTTCATTTTCACAATGTTTCACACTCTTTTGATAATACCTCACTCATTATGTGGTAAAAAATCACCAAACATGGCAGATTAATATATCCATGTCTGTCATATAAGTTTTCCAAAACAAATGCGCCAATATTGCACATGACTGCTGCTTTTGATCTTTATAGGTGAAAAATGCCAATTTCTAAATTTTTCAAAATATACG
>JASAND010023233.1:0-24052 GCA_030248195.1 Trissonchulus latispiculum
TTACGCATTGTTGCAGCAGCAGGTAGGCACAGTAGTGGGGTGGCAGCCGTGTTTTTTGTTTTATCTAATGGAAAAAATGGAAAATCTTGGACCGGAAAATTTAAAGCAATTTATGAAATCAGAATTGAACTTCATCAAAGAGTGTTTACTCAAAGTAAAAGGCGATATATATTACCGAACATTTATATACTAATTTTGGAAGTTAATATTGTTTGCTGTTGAATGTGCAGGTATTACCGTACCAGGTTGAGATATACTCCACATCGGCAAGTTCAACCCAAATGTTGGAACGTTCGCGATTTGCTAATTTCACATAAATAAATTCCAGAAAATCGGCCAGCCTAGAATACAGGATCCCGCCCAAGAAGTATCGATTGCCAGATTTCGTGTACCTCATAAGCGCTTTCTGCGGCATTTTCAAAGCCTTGTGGGCCCAAATCATATCATGCGCAGGCGCGCAACGTTCAAGGTAATTTGGTGACCGGGAGAAAATGCGAGAAAACGGAAGCTTTTAAAGGGCGTTTCCGGAAACCACCTGCGACCCCATGTCCGACCTTTGACCTCACCTGCTTTAGCTTGCGAGCTCTCTCCCTAAATGAGGTCCAAACAAGAAGAAACGCAAAATTTTTTGCAGAAATGGGTTTCAAATTTTTCAAAGTTTTCCCGACAAAAATTGTTCAGATTGAAATAGACAAAACGCAAAAATAAAATTCAAACGGTTACATTCAGTTTTTGATAAGATTTGTGAGGAAAGTGTTGGTCGAAATTAGGTACCAAGAAAATTTCCCAGGGGGGGGGGTACCTGGTATTCCGCCAAATTACGATAAAAACTCAATTTCGCTTGTACTTTTCCATCTCGTTGCTGTACCTGAGTTCTGATCCATAAACCAACTTGTTTAACCATAAACCTCTACAACATAATAAAAATTCCAGCAGTCCGAAAATGTATAGTTCCCCACACAGGTGTAATTGGGGGAGGTTTGGGAATTTCCTACAAACCACCCCAGTCGGGGCCCCCGCCTCCCCAACCGGGGGGCGCCGAAGGTGCGAGACAATAAAAATCGGGGATTTTTAGAGTAAATGTAAATTTTTTCAAAAAATGTCCGGGCGGAAAATCAAATTTTTAACGGCTTCACGGAATTTTCTGACATTGACCTTATTTTAGACTTAGGTTTTTGCCGGCAGTTTCTCTAAAAATTTACCAAAATTACTATAGTTTTGGCATATAATGCTGAAAATGCGATTTTTGACATAGAAATAGAAAAAATTTTGGGGAGTCAGTCGTAAGGTCTAAAAATCCTCCAAATCTCGTTACATTCTGGTACCATTACGGTTGGTAATATAATGTTATACGTATGCAAAGGGAAAATTTTCAAAATTAATCTTTGACTAATGCTTTAATAAATGTTTCACGCGCAGCGTAATATTATATACTTTTTTTTTTTGTTGTAATCATATGAATTTTTTTGATGACATTTCATAATATATAGTTTGAAATAATTAGAAAAAATTAGATTTCTTTTCTAATTTTTAAATTTTCAAAAACAATCAGAAAATAATTAGAAAATTTGAATAGTTTTCTAATTGTTTTCTAGTTTGGAAAACAATTGGAAAAATTGGGTTGTCACTTAAGGAACAATTAAGATTTTTATTTTCTAATTGTTTTCTAATTTAGAAAACAATTTTACAGAAAAAAAACAACTAGAAAGAAATACTTTGTAGAAAATAATTAGAAAAATTAGAAAACATTTAATAACTTCTAATTGTTTTGTAGTGCACGGGCTTCGTGTGTATGGGGACTCACCTCCTAAAGAATTTTTCCTAACCCCTCCCCCAAATCAACCTTTTTCAGACCCCTCCCCCTAAAAATTTTCAAAAAATTACTCAAATTTTTGAAAATTTTTTACCAAAAAATTATTTTTTTTTCCGTTTTTTTTAAAAATTAGCGAAGATTTGTTAGAATTCGTTTAATTAAAGCTAAACATAAAAAAAAATAGCAGTAAATTGAGAAAATTTTTCGATTTTTTTAACGAAACCGATTTCATCTCGAAATTTTGGGTCTCCCCTAGAAAATTTTCTACTCCACTTTTCGCGACCAATTTCCCTACGGTACAGTCATCATGACAAATTTTGGCGACCCCCCCCCCCAGATTTTTAGATTTTACTCCTCCTTCTTGACATGTTGGCGGGAATTCAGGCGTTTTGGACCCAAAGTTAGTTAAATTTGCCACCAAGTTGGCGGTAGGGCAACTTTGCAAAATTTTCGGTAACGTACATCAAGAAATACATCGTTATACTTTTCCGGTTTTATAAAATTTCAGAATAGAGACTCAATATGGACGGTTCTGGACTCGGCAATCAGGAAACACTCGTCTAATGTTGTACACAATGATTCATAATTTTTCAAATGGCTGAAAATGTGATTTTTGGCATAAAAAATAAAAAATTTTTAGAAATCTTGGGGGGGGGGTCTCGGCCCCCCCTCAAAACTTTGGGAGGGCCCCGCCGTGTTTAAGTTAAAAATTATTTCAGCAGTTGGAATTCAGTTTTTTGCCATTGAAACGGTTCTCAAAAGTCGGGGGGGGGGAGAGGCTCAGTCGGAATATCTCCCGACCTCCTCGTCGTTACACCTCGTCCCGTTTCAGTCTCCCAACCCTTTGAGAATTTTCTTACCAGGCTCAAGACGAAATTTGACACCAAATTTTTGACCGAGCTTTTCCCACGTCGTTCCGACCTCCTCCCCCTTCAGAAATCCCCGCTGTAGGGTGGGAATGGGATTATATATATAATGTTTTCAAAATGCTCGTTCGCCAATACAATCTCTACATATCTCGGCAATTCCCGCGGCCCCGGTGGTCAGGCTCCCGGTTTTTCGACAAGCTACAAAATTTTGTAAATTTTTTGCCATTTTTTGACCAAAATTTTCTGTCAAACAAGTGTTACAAATCGTTTTTCGCTGACGAATGAAAACAACGATATTTGTATATCACATATTGCAAAATTTAAATTTTCAAGAAAATTTTGAAAATTTTGGACCCAATTTTAAATTTCCCGCCCCGGCTGGCCACAGGTCCCGGCTCACCGTGGCGGCCCCGGTGCATCTCTAATATAATTACTGTATGTATAATCTCTAAATTTTACTGTCATTTGCCGTAGAAAACCGGACAGTCTCGCATGAACTTGGTATATATGCCCTCCCAACTTCGGACGTCAAAATCTCCCCTCCTTCCCTTGAGACTCGTTCCAGAAAACTATACAAATTTTCCACTAAAACATTTTCAGCGTATTCATCCCCACTTGCGAGCATGTAACAATTTTGAGAACGAACATGGCCGCATAACGATTTTGCTCAATTTCAGAAGTTGAAGATTAACAAAATATCTCATTACAGCTTGCAAAAAAATTATTTTTCTCGCGCAAATTTTGTTCAGCTGTTTTTAATTTCGACAAGAACATATTTCTCCATTTTATGGGTCTAGACCTCCTCCCCGCGGGTTTGATCTGCCATATATATGCCTATATTTATTACGATGCATCTACCATATGTGTATATATAATATATATAGGTTTATTTGTATCTCCATCATGGCAAACATGCCTTGAAAGTTTGTAAGTATGTTGGTATCTTGGTTTTGACTTCTAGTTTGGGCAAATTTTTCCGGCGAGAACTTTTATTGATTATCAAAAATTTGTTATACAAAGCATTTTGCCACGTATGTATTCAGGGGCGGAGAAAACACAGTAGATATGGAACTGGTATTGGCAATGAAAAGTGCGAAATTGGTGCTCATAAGGTTACAGTAGCCAGCAACAAAAGTCTCGTCCTCCAAATTCCAAATTTTAAATTTTGTAGAAAAGCTTAAGCAAGTTCTTGCAAGGTTGCGTACAAGGGACCCCATCTACAAGTTTTGGTAGTACTGTATTCCCGCCCACTTTCGTTCACCTACTTTTTACAAATAGTCCAATATGTATTCCGGATGCTTCCAAACGATGTAGGTACTGTAAATACGCACTCAATCGCACCGGACCACATCCACATTTTCACGCGCTAGTGGGGAAATTTCGGCAAATGTTTTTTAAGAAAATATAAGAATAGAAAATTTCCGGTCGCCTCAAAATGCGGAACATGTTTTGACATGTAAACTGCAACAAATCCGGATATTTCGAATTTTTTCCGGCTTCTCGGCAAGTTGGGTACCAAATGTCACAAAATTTCCGGCTGTAATTCAGTGGGACAATGTATTCCACGGTAGAAATACTTTTAAAATTCGTCGAGCCGATCAAATTTGACCGGCAACTGACTGGAAAATTCAATTGTTATTTTTCAACAAAAATCAAGAAATTCAGTCACCACGATTTTCAGCGGGAAAACGCTACTGACGACTCGGCAAAGTTTTATGAAACTGGTCTCGTTTACCGAAAAAGTGTAAATGCACCATAAGAAGATGGCCGTAACGGTAGGGCACCTAGAAAAGTTCTCCCCAAGTTTCCCCGAAACCGTTGGCCACGCGAAAAATACAAAATTTCACATGTTTTCACGTGTTTCTCTTATTTTTGCTTGTTTACCCAGATATACCCTCCTTATTTTCAGTGTCCCAATACAAATTTTTTGCTTATCTATATATATGCTGATTTTTGCTTACGTTCGATTTCAATGATATTTAAACTTCTTTGGGACCGCTGTTCCAAAGAAGTTTAAATATCATTGAAAATCAGGTATGAAAAGCAAAAATCAGCGTATATAGATAAGCAAAAAAGGTTGCTATTGAAAGGTTTAAAACGCTGAAATAAGGCGGGTATATCTGGGTAAATTAAGCAAAAATGAAGTCAATTTTGCGCCGAAGGCGTGAAAATATGTGAAATTTTTATGTCCACGCTTCGCGTGGCCAACAAAATTTTTCTTTTACAACTGGTTTCAGGGGGGGGAGCAGGGAGGCCGCCTCTCCCCTTAAGTGCCCCCTGCATTAAAGGTTGTTTGTGCATTTTTGGCCATGCTAAATAACATGGTGCATTTTGCTTTCAGTAGAAAGCTGGGGCCAGTTTCATAAAACTTTGCCGAGTCGTCGAGTCGAGTAGCTGATTTACGCTGGAAATGTCGGTGACTTGTGATCCTGAAACGCGAGTACTGTTGAAAAATAGCTGCTAGTTTTCCAGTCGAGTTCTCTAGTCAAATTTGACTTGAGAACTTTTCAATGTAAAAATTTTACTCGACAAATTTTTGGAAAATTTTAAAAGCTTAATATTTCTACCGTGGAACTATTTTACATTGTCCTACTAATTACACAGCCCAGAAATTAAACTACAGTGACGGCTGTTTAGTTTTTAATACCAAAAAATAATGTAATGCGAGTAAATGGCTACTCGACGACTCGCGGACTCGACAACTTTTATGAAACTGGCCCCTGATTATCGGACATAGAATGGTTACGGAGAAAAGATATCGGATTGTTACAGTTTACATGTCAAATTAAATTAAAACATGTTATATACTTCACATTTTGAGGCGACCAGTGGCGATACCCCTTTCTATTATATTTTCTTAAAAACATTTGCCAAAACTGTTCTACACTGAACCACTGACGAGTCGCGCAGTGTTGGATGTGGTCCGGTTACGGTCACATGCAGGATCTAAGTGCGTATTTTGGAACGAGAATTCCGAAATAAGACCCGCTTTATCGTTTAAGAGCATCAGAACTACATATTGGACTATTTGTAAAAATTGGGTGGTGCGTTTTTCCCGCTGAGGTGGTCAAAATCACCGGGGGGACATACCCAGAACTCAGCCTGGATAAAAGACAGGAGGCTGCAGTCTATACCAAACGCTAGATGGGGTCCACATATTATATGTACGCATACCCCTGCAAAAGACTTGCTAAGCTTTCCTTATAGGTTTCTGAAATCAAATTAGCAAAATTTAAAATTTCTTAGGTTTTGGAGGTGTTTTGAGGGGTCAACTTTGGAGCACTATCACAATAGACGCTTTGGCCTATACCAACCTTATGGGCATGGTTTTACTGTAAAAAGATCACGCTTTAATTTGCGCTATACCAGATCTCCATATCTGCTACCTTGAGTTCTTTTACTGTGTTTTCTCCCGCCCTGAATACATACGTACTGCAAAAATAGCGCATTTGTAACAAATTTTTGATAATCAACCTAAAAGTTCTCGCCCGGAGGGGCACAACAAAAAGCCCCCCAGAAAAATTCCCTAGAATAAGTCAAAACCAAAGATTGCCAACACGTACCTGCAAATCGATCGTTCAATTCTTCTTGATGCTTTCTTTTCAAGGCATGTTTTGCCATGATGGAGATAAAAATAAACCTATATATATATATTATATATACGCATATGGCAGATCATATGCGCACATATGCATCATATGCATATATAGGCACCCATATATGGCACATCAGGCCCGCACCCAGGGGGGTCCAAGGGGTCTAGACCCCCCCTTTTTGCTGTGACAAAATGGAAAATGTTTGCTATTTTCATGGCTAAAACAGCTAATTTTAAAAAATTTGCGCGGGAAATAATTTACTTTTTGCAAGAAATAAACCTTCAATGAACTATTTTTATTAATGAAAATTCTTCAACTTCTGGGGAGCTCCGCCACCCGGACCCGTCGTTGTATTTTGCCATGGATACCCCGTTCTCAAAATCCTGGGTGCGGGCCTGTGGCAGATGTTACGTATACGTAAGTAGGGATAAATACGCTGGCGTATATACTTAATGTTTTAGTGGAAGTGTAATTACATAGTTTTCCTGGAACTTTGAGTCTCAAGGGAAGGAGGGAAAAATTTTGGCGGTCGACCTCCGAAAGTTAGAGGGGCATATATATACCAAGTTCATGCGGACTTTTGACAAGTTTTTCAGAACCATTTTTCCAGTTTTTCCTACAGCAAATGGCAGTAAATTTAGAAGATTATACGTAATTATAATTAGAGATGCACCGGGGCCGCCACTACCGGGGCCGGGACCTCATCGTGGCCCCGGCCGGGGCCAGGGCCGGGGCCACCTTGGCCCCGGTACCGGGGCCGGGGCCTAGAAATTGGGGGTCCAAATCGAAAATTTTCAAAAATTTTCTTGCAAATTTAAATTTTGCAATAATGTTTGATATACAAACGTTACTATCGTTGTTTTCATTCATATCAGCGAGAAAACAAACGATTTGTAACACTTTTTGACTTTAGAAAATTCAAAATTTTGGTCAAAAAATGTAAAAAATTTACAAAATTTTGCTAATTTTTGGCCCCGGTCGGTACCGGGGCCTGACCACCGGGGCCGGGGCCGGGGCCTGACTACCGGGGCCGGGGCCTGACTACCGGGGCCGGGGCCGGGGCCAGGCCCCGGTGCATCCCTAATTATAATAGAGATTGTATCTATTTTGAGTCAATTTTGAGCATTTTAGATATCGAAAGCAGTATATATATAATCCCAATTCCCGTTACACCTACATACATATGGGTGGGGGTTTGAAAAAAGTAGGGAGGCGGTCTGGCTATAAAGGAAAGGGGGAGGAGGTTTCTCTTTCTATTTGGAATTTCTATTTGGAGGAGGGGAGCGGTAAGAGAATTCTTCAAAGGGTAAACATCGGTTTTTCGGTCAAAAATTTGAATGTCAAAAATTTCTCAATCTTGAGCGTAATAAAGCTAAAAATTCTCAAAAATTTAGGTAGGAAGTTTGAAAATTTTTAGGGACGAGGGTCGCCGAAAGGCCGACATGGTGGTAGGTGTAGCAAACATTAATAGCGAGGAGGTCGGGAACCTGTCCATTTGGGCCTCTCCCGAACTTTTGGGGCGGGCTCGGCTCACCAAACCTCCCCCAAAACATTTTCTATTTCTATGCCAAAAATCGCATTTTCAGCCGTTTCTAATAGCAAAAAAATAATTCCAACTATGAAATAATTTTAACCTTAAACACATAGGTGTAACGGGGATTTGGGTTGGGGGGCCCCTCCCCCGGAATTTTGAGGGGGGGCCCTTTTTAGACCCCCCCAAGGCCAAGACCTCCCCAAAAATTTTTCTACTTTTATGCCAAAAATCGCATTGTCAGCCATTGCTATTGCCGAAAAACATGAAATCATTGTGTAATTTTAACATTAGACAGTGTTTTTAAACTCGAAAACTTGATTGCCGACATATTTCTGAGTCCAGAATAAGGTCAATATTGAGTCTAGAAGTCCATAAAACCGTTATAAACGTGTATTTCTTGCGATAATAAACACGTTACGCCAAAAATATGGACTTATTTGAAAAATTTTGCAAAGTTTGCCCTAAAAGTGCCCAATTTTTGGCCAAATTTAGCTAACTTTTTGGGTCCAAAAAGCGCTTGGGGTTATAGCCGAAAGCTGGTGGAAGGTATGTCAAAAACTCTAGGGGGAGGGAGTAAAAATCTGAAAATCTGGGGGGGGGGTCGCCAAAATTTATCTTTTGGTGGGGGGGTCCCCCCCACCCCCCCCCCCCCTAACACACCTGTGTATGTACCTAGGCATCATAGGTGTGGCTGGCGAAAAAAGTGGGGGTGGGGGTTCAGAAAAACGCAGGGAGGGGGGTTTGGCGAAAAAAGGGGGAGGGGGGGTCGCGAAAAGTCGATTTGGGGGGAGGGGTAAGAAAAATTTTCTAGGGGGGGTCGGCGAAAAATTTCGAGATAAGTCGGTTTTTCGTTAAAAAATCGAAAAATTTTCTCAATTTACTGCTATTTTTAACGATGTTTAGCTTAATTAAGCGAATTCTAACAAATCTTCGCTAATTTTTCGAATTTTTTGAAAAAATTTCGAATTTTTAGCTAAAAATTTTCAAAAATTTAGGTAGGGGTTTGAAAATTTTTAGGGGGGAGGGGTCTGAAAAAATTGATTTGGGGGGAGGGGTAGGAAAAAATTTTTAGGGGGGAGGGTTGGCGACCCCTCCATTTGGGGGGAGGGGTCCCCCCCCATAGGTGTAACGGAGATTTGGGGTGGGGGAGGCTCCCCCCCCAACATTTTCTGGCGGGGCCTCCTCTGGCGACCCCCCCCCCAACCCCCCCCCAGGACCCCCCAAAAAAATTTTCATTTTTTATGCCAAAAATCGTATTTTCAGCCGTTTCTAATGATGAAAAACATCTAACCATAAAGTAATTTTAACATTAGACAGTGGCTTTAAACTCAAAAACTTGATTGCCAACATGTTTCCAAGTCCAAAATAAGGTCAATATTGAGTCATAAGATCCATAATACAGTTATAAACGCGTATTTCTCATAATAATAAACAGTTCAAGCCAAAAATTTCGACATTTTTGAAATTTATTCAAAATTTACCCTAAAAATACCCAATTTTTGGCCATTTTTCGCGCCTTCGGCGCCACTACCCCCCCCCCCCCCCCAGTTAGGGCCTAGGGGGGGACGTCCATAGGTGTAACGGGGATTTGGGTTGGGGGGGGCCCTCCCCCGGAATTTTGGGGGGGCCCCCTTTTTAGACCCCCCCCCACGACCATAGTTTCCCTGGAAATTTTGGTGGGGGGGGGGGTAAACTTCGGAAATTTGGTGGTCGACCCCCGAAATGTGATGGGGAGTACCCCCCCCGAACCCCCCCCCCAAAATTCGGACCTCAGAAAATTCAAAAAATGGCCAAAAAATGCAAAAATTTCTGTAATTTAGCCCTTTTTTCATCAAAATAATGCTTGTTCTTAACGTTTTAGGCGTTTTTGCACCGTTTTAAAGCGATTTTAGGCCAAAATTTTAGAAAAATTTTTCAAAAAATGACCATTTTTCGACCAAATTTAGCTAACTTTTTGGGTCCAAAAATCGTTGGGGGGGGGGGTTCGGGGGGGTAGCCAAAAGTGGGGGGAGGGATAGTCCAAAAATCTGGGAGGGGGTAAATTTGGTCGAAAATTTTGGGGGGGATACCCCCCAACCCCCCCCCCCTAAGGAAACTATGCCCACGACCCCCCCCCAAACCTCCCCCAAAAAAATTTTTCTATTTTTATGCCAAAAATCGCATTTTCAGCCAGTGGCGCACCCAGAGTTTTCTGACAGGGGGGGCGGCACCAAGACCAAAGTTGAAATTTTTCTTTTCAAATTTATATATTTACTTTTACACATGTTTTACATACAAGTTTCACTTTGAGAACAAACATGTATATAGTATATAGTTGGCTTCATTGATTGAGGTAGTTAAATATAATTAAACATGCATGTAAACATTAAAGCAGGGGGTCTGGGGGGCGCAGCCCCCCAGAAGTTGAGAACTTTTTGCATATTCTAGACATGAAAGTATTTTTTTCTAGCCACTTTTTGCTGTTTCGAATTATCTTAGTTGTCGTCTGGCTGGCGCCATGGTTTCACCAGATACGTAAGGTATATATACATATAACTCAAGCTGATAAAATTCAAACTAAGCAACGCAACGTAACTATAATAAACCGGGGGTCTGGGGGCGGGAGCCCCCAGCTAAAAACTAGAGCTTTTTTAATAAGTAGTACCAGTTAGAAAATTTTTAGAGCCATTTTGTGGAAAGCGGAATCGAAATTTCACTTATTTAGTATTTGTGTATATATGCATTTTTAAATTGCATTTCGTAAAAAAGCTTGCATATGCCCTAGTGGTGGGCACCTGATATTCTTTCATATCCGAATATCCGCCTATATATTTTACGTTAACGTTAAGTTCAAAAAAAAGATTTATTTTGCAGTTAGAATTTTAATTTTTCTGTCATTTTTTGGTACGCTGCGAATATCTATCATACCGTCAAGCCACAACCTTTCATTCAGAAATATCAGAAATATTTTAGAAGAAATTGATCGCTAATATGCACAATCATATGCAGAAAAACCATGATTTGAAAACATTAGCGGTTAATGTCTATTTATTATAACTCAAGCGTAAGCAAATAGAAACGTCTACATAATTGAAAGTCAGCCACCAGACCCCGTCCCATATGCTACCCTCAAAACATACAAAGAATGGCTAACTCGCGCCGAAGGCGTGAAAATTTTTGTTTTTCCTGCTTTTCCTCCTTTCTGCATCTTAATTTTTCTGACCTTCGAAACCTGACAGGGGGCGGCCCCCCCCCCCGCCCCCCCCCTTGGGTGCGCCCCTGTTTTCAGCCATTGCTAATACCGAAAAACATGAAATCATTAAGTAATTTTAACATTAGACAGTGTTTTTAAACTCGAAAACTTGATTGCCAACATGTTTCTGAGTCCAGAATAAGGTCAATATTGAGTCTAGAAGTCCATAAAACCGTTATAAACGTGTATTTCTCGCGATAATAAACACGTTAAGCCAAAAATTTGGACTTTTTTTAAAAAATTTTGCCAAATTTACACTAAAAATGCCCCATATTTGGCCCAATTTTCTCGCCTTCGGCACGACCCCCCTAGTTGGGGGGGGGGGCCGGGGCCCGGGGGCCCCCAAAAATTTCTGGGGGGGGTTTGAAAAAATGGCTGGGGGGGTTACCCCCCCAAACCCCCCCCCAATTACACCTATGGGGACGTCCCCCCCAAAAGGTTTTGGGGAAGGGTTGAAAAAAGGCTTGGGGGGCTACCCCCCAACCCCCCCCCACCTTACACCTATGCCCCCCACCCCCCCCCCTAACACACCTATGCTAGGCATATGTAATTTTAGTTGTAAGGCTAGTGGATACCCAGAAAATTTTAGCCTTTCGCGTAGGACCCACCCCAACCCCACCCCAACCCAACTGCGATCTCTCTAGCTCAAGCCTAGCTAACAAATAAGCTGGTTTTTTTTAGTTCATTCGGTTCAACTCCGTTGTTCCGTCTTCAACAGTTCTTAATAGATTTATCATCACCCTTGACAGACTGCCATAATATTCATCTAGTTGTGGATATTTTGTTTCACGTGGTTACTTTATGATTTAAAGAATAATATATTACCAGGAAACTTCGTCAAAATTCATGACAGGTTACTTAGCAACAGTGACATCGAAGAATTTTGTTTTACTTGTCAGCTTGCATTTCAACTGAGACGGATTTGTCAGATATTTCTTTTTAAGTACAAATATGGCACCGATAGAGGTAATCTTTGAATTGTGATACATTCATTTAGCATTATGGAAAGCAACGAAGTTAGAAAGACTGTTACGTTCTTTAAGGTGGTGATTCCCTTTGGGCACACATTGTTCTTTGGCGGCGTAAATCAAGATGAAATTTGATGAAACTTTCCGAAATAAGTTCTTTTAGCATTTTAACACCCTCCGCACAATCCCGCTTCGAAAATTCGAGATTTCCGGTCAGAGTGGTTTTTCCAAATTTCTGAACGTTTGGCAGCTGCTATACAGTTATAACTATATTCATTCGAAAGATCTCATTGAGCTTCACATTTTTGCTTTTTAAAGTAAGTTTCTAGCTTTTCTCTACCGTGAGATATAGCCGATGATCTTGTTTTGGCGTCGAAAACTTGTCATTTTTGCAGAAATCAAATTATCCAATTTTTCTTGAACTACGAAGGCCGTAAAATCAAGCAAAGGGCGTCGATCTGAAGGTCTCACAGGGACAAATTATCCGACGCATGATCGTCTTCCAACTGCTACCCTGTAGGCTGCTATCATAAAAAATGTAGTTTTTGCAAAAACACGACCAATTTTTTTTCAAAGATTGTGGAGCATTCACCATGCAAGGTGCAGGGCTGCTACTGAACAAATGTGTTCAGCGCAAATATACCCAGGGACGATTTTTTAGTTGCCCCGATTGCTGCTTTCTAGCTAAAATAATAGCTTGACAAAGTTGGAAAAAGTAGGCAAAATACAGGTTACGCACACATTTCAGCTTATTTCTCTATAACGAAGAGCGATTTCACAATAAATAAAAAATCGTCCCCAGCTATTTGATGTAGGTATCGAATGATATAACCGATGTCTCGCGAAAAAATTTACTCGAGTCTGCAAAAATTCTGGAAAATTATACTTCTTCTAAAATGTGTTAAAAATATTTTATAAAAGCAACATTAGTTCCGTGGCATGCATTAAAAAGAGAAAATGTCAAGCTACATTTTGATATAAAAATGTCTTCTTAACTCCAAGTAATGAACGAGTAATAATGGTGCAAACTTTTGTGACCAAAGGGAATCACCACCTTAACCGATATGTGAATATGTTTCTTCACGGGAAGTTTCAAGAGCTAATGCTTTGTTTTCGCAAAGCGTAGCATTCACTTAGGTTTCAAGGAGGAATTCAGGAAATTGTTACAGGCACAAGGCGTTTGGCAATATTGCAACAACGCATTTTGATATCGTTGGTTGTCTATACTGGGTATCCCATACTAGTCAAGACTGACAACTGGTAAGTAGTGGTTGTTACGTGTGACAACAGGCTGCGACGAACAGCAGTCCTCGCAGCTGAACAAATCACAGTGAAATCGGACCGTTGGGCAACTCTTCCTAAAGACTGCCACATTAATCACAGCTTGCCATGTTTTGAAGGATTCGCCCAAAAGTTCGACGCAAACGTACTAGTCATTTGTATTTTACTAACCATCGGTGTTGCTCCAGCACCGATTACTATATTTGTAAGTAACTGATTGTTTTTATTGACTTTCAGGCAAGAAGTGAAGCAATTATGCGGGATTCAGTCATGTTTGATCAATCAAAAAATGAGACGTTAAACCTCACGAGTGGACTAAAGAATATGTTAAAGCGCCTCAAATCATCCTGGAAAATTCAAACGTATGTCATTTCTCTCCAATGCTGTATTGTAAGTTGACTAAGCACAGGCAAACACAAAACTTGTGCAAAACACTTGTGCAAAACAGCACAAGGCTCAGGACGTAAATTTTAAATGCTTAAATTTGTTCAACCCTTGAAGCGAGTTTAAGTGAACTGTTTAACTCCTTTAAGGTGGTAGTACCACTAGCGGGATTTTCTACATAATCTTAGTTTGGATGAAGAAATCTTGACAAAATTTTAGGAGAAGTAAGCTAGGATGGCAGGCTATCTTTGCACAATGTTTTGGTGTCAGCGAGCGCATAATTGGCTAGCTACCATCATGGCTTTCCGCATGCGCAAATAATCAAAATTTCATCTAAGCTTTATATGACATATTTGACTCAACCAGGTGAAAGAGCGCAAAAAGGGCTTTAAAATGATGTGCACATCTCTTCTGTACGTGGTTTCTATCAAAAGTTACAAGCGGTTTAAGGTGCTGGTATCCTTTTGTGCAGTGCTTTTGTGGTGATTTTTCGAAACGATATAACTTTCGCAATTTTGGGAGTTGGAAAGAGCTTTATACATCGTTTTAAAGCTTATAATCTGTACATTAACATGAGCTTACGAAACTAGCAAAATTAGCAAAAAATAGCAATAAACTTCCGACATGCTGACATCTGACAGACCGAATATAGACCAAAAATTTTTGAACATCGATTTCTCAAAACTGTAGAATCGCCCAAAATTTTTTCTTGTGCCATGATGTGAAGGACATGTGGACCGAGGGACATTTTTTTGGATTTGGCTCAACAAGTCTCAGTACTCCAGAAAATCCGGTAAATGCGCGATGACACGAAATTTCGCAACTTTCTGTTCAGTTTTCTCACACCTGGAGATGTTTTAGCTCAAACCAAGAAAAATGTCCCTCCGCAATAGGGCGAATTTTCATTCAGCCCAAAATCACGCGAATCGATTGCACAGTTTTTGAGAAATCAATGTTCAAAACAAAATAATCGCAATTTTGCCAAAATGGTTTTTCGGCGAATTCCCTAGCTTAAAGCAACGAACTCCAGCGAATAGGTATTGATAAAATGCGCAATTGGACGGCGTATCGATTGAGTATAAATAAGCCGAAATTGTCTGTAAGATTTGGCAGTAATTTTGAAAAAACTGATTTCGTCAAAAATGGCCATTTTTTGACCCCAAAAATCGTTTTTGGCTCATACTGCCTTAACCATTGGAGGTAGCTCAAAAGTTGTAAAAGCAAAAATGTTCATTTTGGTGCCTTCTTTCCAGCCATAACAACCAATCCGGTGTAGCGACTATGTACTGAGAGAATAAGGGCAAAAACCAAAACTTTCTTATCTTTAAACCTAAAAATCCGGGACTGGTCCCAAAATGTTAAAGAGCACGAAAATAAGGTTTTTGGAAAGTTTCATCCACTTTCATAAAGAATTGAAGCTTGTAGGGTCGAATTTACACAAAGCGATACCAGCACCTTAAGGGGGGGGGCTACTTGGGTCAAAAATTCGACCCTCGCCGATTTCGTTCAATTTGTGCCCATTGATACTCCCTAGGACCCTACACAAACCATTGAAATTTGAGATGATTTCGTCCAGGAATAAAAAAGTTACAGCCCTTCAAAATTTCCGATTCCTATTGAAAATGGCCTAAAATCGGAACTTTAGATTTTTCGCTTCTGACAACGATAACTTATTCAAATCAAACCCGTTTGAAACTTTCAATAGCTCATTTTGGAGCTAAATCCAACATCTAAAACTTGTCGAAGAGCTTTTTTCTAAATTCAGTTTCTAACTTTGGCAGTAATCGTTTCCTTGAGACAACCCCAAAAATAAAGTCAAAATTGTCATTTTTCGAAAATTTTCGAACTTTACAAATATGCACAATATCTACATCAATCGATAGCCTTTTCAATTTTAAAAACTTTTCTTCTTGGTACAGACGTCTATTTTGCAGCTATTTAAAGTTATCGGTCAGAAACCGTATGTTCGTGAATTTTCAATTTCTGTATTTGTGGGGTTGGCTCATAAGAAGGATTGCTACAAAAATTAGAAACTAAATTTCAAAAAACAGCTCTTCGACAAGCTTTAGATATTGTATTTAGCTGCAAAATGAGCTATTGAAAGTTTCAAATGGTTTTGATTTGAGTAAGTTATCGTTGTAAGAAGCGAAAAATCTAAAGTTCCGATTTTAGGCTACTTTCAATAGGAATTTGAAATTTTGAAAGGCTGTAACTTTTTTATTCCTGTACCAAATCATCTCAAATTTCAATGGTTTGTGTAGGGTCCTAGGAAGTATCAATGGGCACAATTTGAGCGAAATCGGTGAGGGTCGAATTTTTGACCCAAGTAGCCCCCCCCCCTTAAGGTACTGGTATCCTTTTGTTCTGTGCTTTTGCGGTGATTTTTCGAAACGATATAACTTTCGCAATTTTGGGAGTTGGAAAGAGCTTTATACATCGTTTTAAAGCTTATGATCTGTATCTTAGCATGAGCTTACGAAACTAGCAAAATTTTCAAGAAAATAGCTAAAAATTTCCGACATGCTGACGTCTGACAGACTGACTATAGACCAAAAATTTTTGAACATCGATTTCTCAAAACTGTAGAATCGGCCAAAATTTCTTCTTGTGCCATGATATGAAGGACATGTGGGCCGAGGGACATTTTTTTGGATTTGGCTCAACAAGCCTCAATACTCCAAAAAATCTGGCAAACGTGTAATGGCACGAAATTTCGCAACTTTATATTCCGTTTTCTCACAACTGGAGTTGTTTTAGCTCAAACCAAGCAAAATGTCCCTCCGCCATAGGGCCAATTTTCATTCAGCCAAAAATCACGCGAATCCATTGGGAAGTTTTTGAGAAATCAATGTTCTAAACAAAATAATCGTAATTTTGCCAAAATGGTTTTTCGGCGAATTCTCTAGCTTAAAGCAACGAACTCCAGCGAATAGGTATTGATAAAATGCGCAATTGGACGGTGTATCGATTGAGTATAAATAAGCCGAACTCGTCTGTAAGACTTGGCAGTAATTTTAAAAAAACTGGTTTCTTCAAAAATGGTCATTTTTTGACCACAAAAATGGTTTTTGGCTTATACTGCCTTAACCACTAGAGGTAGCTCAAAAGTTGTAAAAGCAAAAATGTTCACTTTGGTGTCCTCTTTCCAGCCATGACAACCAATCCGGTGTAGCGACCATATACTGAGAGAATAAGGGCAAAAACCAAAACTTTCTTATGTTTACACCTAAAAATCCGGGACTGATTCCAAAATGTTAAAGAGCACGAAAATAATGTATTTGGAAAGTTTCATCTTGCAGGGTCGAATTTACACAAAGCGATACCAGCACCTTACGCTGAATAGCTGATATATAGGTGATATAGCTAAGTTACGTTGACCGTTTGCACACATAATGTAGAGTAAAAACAGTATATCCAAAAATTAAATCTTGGGTTTTAACGGTTCCTGTTGCGTTATTTATGTGCATTATTTAATAGAAAGCACTTTGCAGCTGCTTGAAAGCATTGGAAATTTCGAAAACCAAAGCAAACAATGAAAAATTACAGAATTTTTGTTTTTGATTTTCTCGTCACTCCTTCAGTCAAAGTGGATCAAATTTTGCAAACATGTTTTGCAGCAGCATACGCTCAGGCCGTTTTCTTGGTTTTTGGAAAAACGCAATATTAAGCAAGATAAAATTTACAAATTTTCAAAACACGCTAAAAAACGGAAAACTCACTTTTACGAAAAACTAAAAAAATGGCCTGAGCGTATATGTAAACTAACCATATACGGAAAATCTCAAATGATTTCATAAAGGTTTGAAGGAGATATTTAAATTTAAAGCTTTTAATACATTTCCTATTGTGTAGACGGCAAGCCAGTCCCCGCAGCGTCGTAGGTCAGCTCATCGGATGCAAAACATGATAAAGAACAAATTTGCCAAATTTCAAGCCGATTCATTAAGTATTTAGTTCACAACATCTGTTCAAAGTCCACTCCGGTAGTGGTACTACCACCTTAAACCCCTCTGCTGAGTGAATTTTAACTCATTTAGCTAGTTTAACTCACTATGTGTAAGGCACTAAATCATGTTACTTTAGTTAACTTTTAGACTTGCAGCACTGCTGAGAAATTTTTAGCATAGTTCGAGCAATTTTTGCATGCGGCATAAATGATCATGTGCTGTGCGGAACTTAAGGTTTCCACATCAATTTAATGTAATAGTAATATCAACACCTGAGACGATCGACGGGCCCAAAAAAGTTTGAACCATTCTGAGATGCGAACCGTGATAGGAAAACGTTCCGCCTCCTCCGTGCTGTCAGTGGTGGAGACTTCAGGTGCTCAAACACGAAGAATTTGTATCCAGTTGCTGCTGCTGGGGTTGCTGTTGTCCGTGAAATTAATGTTTTGAGTATTTGAAACAAACTATTGTTGTCAATTTCCACTACAAAATTTATTTACTGCATTGTAGCAACACTACAATGATAACGGAGACGGTTCTAGCTGGCGTGAAGGTGTTTGTCATTGCTTTGCCGAAGCAAAAGTTCTCACAGAGCGAGGTATTAAAATGTTCGTAGTTCTTACTAGCAGTCATTTCTGCTGTTTCACGTTAGGCATTACAACTAGGTACTTCTTGAAATTTAATAGTGCATTTGGCATTCTAAAGCATTTAAGCTTTTTGCATTGATACAGTTAATCCTTGTATACAACTGGTTTGAATTTTATTTATGTACAGTAGCCGCTTTATTGTTTATTGAGACTGTGCCTCAGTGAGCGCGCCAAATTAAACGTGCCATAAAATATACTCAACCATGTGAATATACAGTACCAGGTGAAAAATGGATACTGTGTTATGCTGTTGCTAATGCATGAAGATTGCTGAGCGTATTTTGCACGTAACTGTTTGGTTAATCAACTGACTCATGATGTAAATTTGAATGTTCCAATTATTCTAAAAGGAATTGCAGACAACTATTTATAGCTGCGTACTTATAAAGAAATTTCAGTATTAATCAAATCGGCCGTATGGTGTCCATGGCTGTTTAATTGGAAATAAGTCGTCATTAAAATCTCCGTCCAAAAGCCCTGCAGAGATTATTGCTTGTTTTAGTTTGACTGCTTGAAGAAGTATTTACAAGACGGCGGTAGCATTTTTATTTTAATGGGTGAAGGAGGTGAGGAAAAATCTGACACCAACATTAACTTTCTTCTTGAAGAATGTGGGATGATGGTCAATTCTGGTAACGATTTTTGTTCATTTCAACTTTGTGATACATAACTGTACACCAAAACTGCTGAGCTGAGACGGTGAAATGAAAAAATTCGTCCAGTGTCCTTGTGCTCTGAAGCTAAAAACAGACTAGGCAAATTCACTGCTTGGTCTTCTACAGTTCGACCACTTAGATATCCGGTACCAGTGGAGGAGTCACTCGTGATGATCTTTTTTGCGGGGCCTATCATACACTGCATTTTGTTTTTGTTAATACTCTGCATAGTTTAACGTCAGTCGGATGTCTTACATTAACATAGGGTCAGGTCCTGGGGGTGCCTGTCCTGTCCTTAAAAAAGTTTGAGGGGGCTGTACCTTGAACTAAGATTTTCAAGGGGGCTTGCTCCTAAGCATAAATTGCTGAAACGTTGCGAAGAATTAACGCTAATTGTATTAAAATTTGCAACAAAATCTTCAATTTTAGGAAAAAATTTCAAAACTTTGCCTGATTTTCTCGAAAACTTAAGCAGCTTAGCTAAAAAATATTTTAAGCCAGAATTTTTTTAAAATTTGAGTCTAAAAACTAAGTTTTTCCGGCTATTTTTGCTTACCCTTGACCATTTTTTCGTTACCATTTGTCCCCGACGCTGGAGGTCATGTAGCTTGTCCGGGTAGGAGGGTCTTTGACCCCCCCCCCGCGTTAATCTATGATCTCGAATATGTATTATATGCCCTAATATACATGAGGTGAATATATAAAAACAGAATCATGTGAAGGGAGCCTATAGAGTATAACATCATGACTATTAAGAGTGTCCAATATATAATCATTATATTAAAAACAAGGTTTATCCTCTATTTCTCATCCTCTATTTCCCCGAAAATCGGCCACACTTCCCTACACCACTCCTTTACGAGTACGGTGTCCAAAATGAAAGTCATGCTACAAATATTTTACACATGGCTGTATTAAACTTAGAAGCGTAAACCAGTGCTAAACCCTCACTTGTATTGGCCCCATTTAATTTAACGTGTACTATACTAAGACCTACCATGCGTGACCGTATCACATTGACATGTAGTCAAATGAGTTGAAAGTTATCGTTTTTGTATGCTATATGAGAGTATGTTAATCTTGTTTTTCGTTTGATTCCAATAAATGCAAATCTTACACTAGACTGTGTGGTTCGAACAGTGTTCTACAAATATTTTCATCCAAAAGAGGCTTTGATATCCAATGGAGTCCTCAATCGTGCGATAGCCCAAGCTGCTGGGAAAGCCATATATTCTACTGACGATGATGATAATAACTCACAGTAGGGTTTGTTTGAAATTATATTAATTTGGAAAACATAGACTTTGGGGTCTTTCAGGTGGTGGTTTCCTTTTGTGTGCATTTGACCCTTGTAGGTTTCAGTTCTTTGTGAAAGTAGATGAAACTTTCCAAATATGCTATTTTGGTGCTCTTCAATATTCTGGGACCAGTCCCACATTTTTAGGTGAAAAGATCAGAAATTTTCTGTTTTTGACATTATACTCTCAGTAGATAGTAGACACATCAGATTGGTTGTTATGGATGGAAAGAGGATACAAAAACGAACATTTTTGCTTCTACAAGCTTTGAGCTATATATATCTGGTAGTTAAGTCAGTCAGTTAAGTCAGTTTTTTCAAAATTTCAAATCGTACGGACAATTTTCGTTTATTTATACTCAATCGATACGCGCTCTAATGGCCCATTTTATCAATACCTATTAGCTGGGATTCGTTGCTTTAAACTAAAGATTTGGCCGAAAAACAATTTTGGCAAAACAGCGATTATTTTGTTTTGAATATCGATTTCCCAAAATTATACCCAATGGATTTGCGACTTGCGTGATTTTTGGCTGGATGAAAATTCGTATTACTGCGGAGGGTCATTTTTGTTGGTTTGAACTATGACACATCCCATTGCGAGAAAACCGAATACAAAGTTGCTAAATTTCGTGTCACCGCACATTTGCCGGATTTTCTGGAGTATTGAGGCTTGTTGAGCCAAATCCAAAAAATGTCCCTCGGCTCATTTATCCTTCATATCATGACACAAAAAGAAATTTTGGCCGATTCTCCAGTTTTGAGAAATCGATGTTCAAAAATTTTTGGTCTATTTTCAGCCTGTCAAGTGTCAGATGTTAGTAACTCAGAAAACTTTTGCTAGTTTTGTTAGTTTCGTAAGCTCATGCAAATGTCCTGATGATAAGCTTCAAGACGGTGTTTCAAGTTCTTTCCGTCTCCCAAAATTGCGAAAGTTACAGCGTTTCAAAAAATCGCCACAAAATGTCTGCACAAAAGGACACCACCATCCTAAAGCACCAAACAGTATTAAAGAATCACCTCACCACAACCTTAGTGGATATGTGGCCAAATTTTCAGCCAACTATTGTGATTTTGAGTGTGTAGGGGGCTTCAAACTGGAATCAAGAGCTGAATATGTTTAAATCAAATGCTGCTGCAATGTCTAACTAAACATGTCAATTGTTGTTGAACTATGTTTAGGGCTCTACAATTTGTCTATCCGTATGGTGCTACACTCAGCGTTTCTCGTTCCTGTATTCCAGTATTATCCACTGGAACTGTCTGTTATCCACTTAATCGTCCAGTTTGTGCCTTTTATAATGCCCCTGTAAGGACTGGATCAGGCTTGCTCGTCCTTTAAAATTTATGTTTTTCATTTGATAATTTGACAGGATTAAATCAGCATCAGCACTGAAACGAACTGCTTTCGGGTTCAGGACGATATTGCAGCATAAAATTCATAGATCGACCTTTCAGAGCAGTCATGTAACTCAAGTAGCAGTAGTATCTTAGATGTGTGACTAATCATCTCAGAGTTGCTTTGCTATCGTATTAGTTTTATTGAATTTTTTCAGAATTCCAAAGGCAAACTTGTTGTGGTTGGATCTGGCCACATGTTTTCAGACCAGTTCATCGACAAAGAGGACAATTCGAAAATTTTTGTAAGCAAAAGTGAAATTGAGAGCACATACAAATCAGATAAAATACAGAAGCAGAAAATCTAAATTGTGCCCTTATTAAAAGGTTAGCAGGCAGATTATAGAAAAAACTAACCTGATCTTGCAGAAATGAAATATAAAAGAAATTTTAGAGAAATTCAGGCATGTCCAGGAAACAAAGTTTCGGGAGGTCAATTAAAGACGAAAAATCGAAGTGTCCTTACAGCACACACAAGACAACAACAACACCAGCAACAAAGGGAGAAAGACTTAATATGTGGTTTAGAGGATTTAATTAAAATATTTATTTCAAAGAAATTGAGTTGGTTTCACCTCTTGGTTTCACAGCCACCAATGTCATCGTTGTTTTTGTGATCTAATTTTATAGGATGTCATTTTCCAATTCCTTTGTACCGAAGACGTCAAACTCAATGAAATTGATGCTGCGGACCCTGAGGTAATGATGTTCTTACATAGGGTTGTGCCACTAAGAAATTTCTCGGGCCGGGCTCGGGCTTGTGCCAGACTGATTTATCGGTTCGGGCTCGGTTCGTGCTTAGACCAGCCCGATCCCGAGCCCGATCCGAGCCCGAGGCCCGATTCACGGCCCGAGCACAACCCTATACTTACATCACTATTTCGCAAATAGTAATTTTGCTGCTTTGTGGCTCAATCTGCAACAGAAATCTGCAATGTCAGGATTCTCGGCCTGACAATATTTCGCGTAAAAATTACATAGTAGTAGTAATTAGTAGTAATATTTGTGATTTCTTATTTAGTTCAAATAAGTAATTGTTTATCATATTTTTAGATAACTGACTATTATATGGTGCCAAATACGATGCAGCTTGCAGAACAAATGAAAGTGTTCCTGCAGGAAGGGGAGGGTGAACTTAGTACAAAGGACTTTTCAAAGCTGTTTGATTCATCCATATACTCAATGGATCTAGCAATGTGGCCTAAAGCAATATCGTAAACTGAAATATTTCCTATTGAAATTAGATTATATTTAAGTTAAACTTAAAACATTAAGGAATTAAAATGTTAAAGATTTTAAATTGCCAAAGAAGGAATTGGTTTTTCATTCACCGAGTAACATCAAGAAAACATAATATAAGAGTGTGCCACTGGTACACTCTATGTTATCAGAGCAAAAACCATGCTCTGCTCGCTAACGGCCCACCCCCCGCAAATCAGACCCATCACTTCAAAGAATTTTGAGCGCTATGATTGTGTTCTAAAGCTCGAAGCAGGCACAAAATTCGCGCACGCACTGCTTGTGTTTTTGAGGTTAAGCACATAATCATAGAGCGAGTGAGCGTACCCCCGTTTCGATTAAGTACTGATTTGCGGGGGAGGGTCACTAGGGTCTGATTTGCGGGTGGGGGTAGGCCGTTAGCGTGCAGAGCATAGTTTTTGCTGTGATAACATAGACCTTGCCTAGTGGCATACTCTTATAATTATGTACTCTTGGTAATATGACATAAAGATCTATTGTGATGAATCAGTGACGTTTTCCTTCAATTGATTTGTCTCCTCTTTCAGAGCCTATTCAGATCTTAAGGTAAAGCATGAGCAGCTAACGGTTATCCCTCCCCAATTCGAGATGCCTCTTCCTCCTTTCCAGTCGGCAGTCTTTCCTCCAACCTTTCGCGACCTGCCTCCTCCTGCGTTAGAGTTGTTTGATTTGGATGACAGCTTTTCTTCTGAAAAAGTGCGACTGGCGCAACTTACAAATAAATGTAAGTTTTTGGAGAATTTGTGCAGGCACGTTGTCCGACATTCATGTTATTCGATTTGCTTTACACTTTAAATACAAGAAGAGTTTCCTGTGATTGCGCATAGTTTCGATCTAATGAAAGAACGAACGAAACTAAGATTGTCACTACAGCACCTCTGAGCCGAAAAATTCGCTCCTGAGGTGGGGATCGAACCCACAACCTTTGGGGATCTAGGCCAACGCTCTACCGAATGAGCCACCCAGGCACAATCGAACCAAGCTTAAGTTTGAATTCTTTCCCAAACTAGTGACATTTTAGAAGACGCTTTCGCGCCAGCCCAAAAGCGAGCTGAATATTCTTCCTTTGCATTTTTCTACAGAGCAGCATTCGGCTTGTCTGCGCCCTACTTTTAAAATTTCAATTTTCATATGAGTTATTTGCTCATTTCGTTGCAATTGAACGAAGTG
>JASAND010023234.1:0-18554 GCA_030248195.1 Trissonchulus latispiculum
TTCTGCACTTTCCAACCTCACCAGACTCATATTAGCATTTTACATGCTTGTCTAATTCTTAATTTACAACCGACAATATTTAGCATTTTACATGTTCCATGTTGACTCATATTCCTTTCTTTGCTCTTTAGGAGCATTTTTATTTCTTGTATATATATAAAACACATATTATAGGGGTCGCGACCCCTATGATAAATATATATATATATATATATATATATATATATATATATATATATATATATATTATGTAGTAGGCGCGATAGCGCCCCTACATAATATGGGTATAAAGGCGTCTGCGCGGCCCCCGGGAGGCCGTGTTGGCCTGGTGCCAGCTAATTAGATGTCCGGCGGTGGTAAACAGGTTACCATCGTAAACAACTCGAGTAGTACTACAAGTACCACCATACTTTTGGTTCGAATTCGAAACTTCGGAATTTTTGCACTAGGCGATAGTTACCGTGCGTTTGTTTTTTTTTCTCGGTGAATAACGCTTATTGGAAATGCATTTTACGGCTAAGTGTTGGAACGATGTGGGCATTTTGGCACCATACTACTATTATATGTTGGTAGACAGGATCCCCCCATGCTACCTTTTTTTGGTCATATTGGCACCTGGCCAATTTTGGCTCTGTGCCAAGGTCCCAAAGTCGGACTTTCGCTATTTTTCGCAAATTTTGGTCACACTTTTCTAGAACTGGGTAGAAGCTGGAGAGGTCTAGTATCTTTTGTTGAAAATTACCAGTAGGGGTGCATAAAGTAACGAGGGGGATTTTTTAATTTTGCTCCCTAGCTTTCAGGAGATGGGCCCAAACTTTGCATTTTTTTGGCCTGTTTGGGCGAAAAGTTTCTAAGTCCCACTTTTACTAGAAATGGCCTAAATGTCACTAAAAATGGCGTTTTTCGGCCTTGGGGTGGTACGCATATATAGTAAATCGGGGTCGCTGAAAACGATGAGCATACTACCGATACCGCCCGAAGTGACCACTGGTCAGCATGGCTCCCGTGGTTCCTCGCCCAGGGTCAAAGTTGGGAAAACTCCCTCTAAACAGCGTTTTTCGGCATTTTGGTCGGGGCATATATAGTAACTCGACTACGCTCGTTTCAATGGGCATATCGCCGAAACCGACGGAAGTGACCACTGGTCACTACAGCCTATGGGGCCTATTGACCACTGGTCAAACGGGCTAAAACTGCGTTTTTCGGCGTTTTGGTCGGGGGCATATATAGTAAATCGACTACGCTCGTTTCAATGGGCATATCGCCGAAACCGACGGAAGTGACCACTGGTCACTACAGCCTATGGGGCCTATTGACCACTGGTCAAATGGCCTAAAACTGCGTTTTTCGGTGTTTTGGTCGGGGGCATATATAGTAAATCGACTACGCTGGTTTCAATGGACATATCGCCGAAACCGACGGAAGTGACCACTGGTCACTACAGCCTACGGGGCCTATTGACCACTGGTCAAACGGCCTAAAACTGCGTTTTTCGGCGTTTTGGTCGGGGGCATATATAGTAAATCGACTACGCTCGTTTCAATGGGCATATCGCCGAAACCGACGGAAGTGCCCATTGGTCACTACAGCCTATGGGGCCTATTGACCACTGGTCAAACGGCCCAAAACTGCGTTTTTCGGCGTTTTGGTAGGGGGCATATATAGTATATAAATCGACTACGCTCGTTTCAATGGGCATATCGCCGAAACCGACGGAAGTGCCCATTGGTCACTACAGCCTATGGGGCCTATTGACCACTGGTCAAACGGCCCAAAACTGCGTTTTTCGGCGTTTTGGTAGGGGGCATATATAGTATATAAATCGACTACGCTCGTTTCAATGAGCATATTGCCGAAACCGATGGAAGTGACCAGTGGTCACTACGGCCTAGGGGACCTATTGACCACTGGTCAAACGGCCTAAAACAGCGTTTTTCGGCCCTATGGCGGAATCCATATAGTAAATCCGTGCCGCTGAACTTGACGGGCATACTGTCGAACTTTGGGTTTGCGAAAACGTTTTATCCGTATTCCGCCCACAAACAGGGGTTGCAGCGGCAGAAGCTTGGGGCGGAGGTGAGAATTCAGTGGTACTATATATTTATATAATCAGTCTTCTGCTCCACCTACGGCACTGTTCAAGCTCCTTGTATCTATTACCGCATTGCTGGAAAGGGATCCTTTAAAATGACAGAAGGACAAGAAATAAAAATGCTGCTCTGGAGCATGAAAAAGTAATATGGGTGATGGTGAGGTTGCAAAACCAAGAGAGGACTAGTCTTTAAAATGCTTAATATGGGGCTAGGTTAAAAAATAGAAGAGGACTAGGTTGTGAGCGAATTAATATGGGCACAGCTTCGCCGAACAACCCATATTCGCGGGATTTCACGTTCCGTCTTAGTCAGGCCCGCACCCAGGATGTTAAAAAGGGGGGGCAAGGTAAAACGCAACCGAAAATTTTTTAAAAATAGCTGTTTTTGCCATAAAAGTAGCAAAAATTTTCCATTTTGTTTCCCAAAAGGGGGGTCTAGACCCCTTGAACCCCCCCCTGGGTGCGGCCTTGGTCTTAGCGTAGAGCTATCAATGTCAGTCAATAAAAAATTTTAACAGTTGAATATATACTCATCGAATATAGCTGTTTGCATGCACTGTTAGACTAGCTGCTAGGAATATATACGTAAATTATCATCATTTTGTTGTGTTGAAGTACCGCAGGCTCTACTACTAGGAGAGGTCTAAGGATATGATGCTAAAGCTATTGGTCCAAGTCAGGAGGAAACAGAAGATCTCGGGAGAGTCCTAAATTATTCTTGAATATAAATTTTCCGTATAAATGGATACGTAAAATGCGCTGGTTAGTATGCAGCGCTTATCGAAGAAAACGTTTGCTAAAATAAAAGTTCGAATAAAGCTCGAGCACATACCGTAGCTGTAGGTTATTTATGAACTATAAACCAAATGTATCGTAGATATGCATAATAATTTACATTTACAAACCGCGAATATGGGTTGTTCGGCGAAGCTGTGCCCATATTAATTCGCTCACAACCTAGTCCTCTTCTATTTTTTAACCTAGCCCCATATTAAGCATTTTAAAGACTAGTCCTCTCTTGGTTTTGCAACCTCACCATCACCCATATTACTTTTTCATGCTCCAGAGGAGCATTTTTATTTCTTGTATATATATATATATATGCGCACATAAGGAGGCGGAGGGGGGGGGGCGGCTGCCCAGCACCCGAAAACCAGACGTAAAGGAAAAAGTTTATTATCCTCTCGCAGCGCAATTTACTTGATTTTTACATACTTTACCCTTATTTTAGCATTTTAAACCTTTAAATAGCAACTTTTTTTTTTTAACATTTTCAAAACGTTTTGCGCCTAAAATTTGCTCGATTTTTTATTTTCTATTTTTGCTTATTTTGCTTATTATATTTTCAATTATTTTAAACAATTTTCAACTTGGGGTGGCTTCGACCCCCTGACCCCTCCAATTTTTCTGAGGTCCGCGGGTCCGCCCCCCCCCGAAAAAATGTTCTATGTGCGAAACTGGCTGAGCTAAAAATTGAACAATTTGTAACTTAAATTTAAACTTAAAATGGCTGAAACATGCTAAAAAGGCCTCAAAATCCGTCGCCTGAAAATCTTTTTCAAAATTTACCCAGAGAACCCTATTTTCCTGTTGACTATTGAAGTCTGGGGGCACCTCTCGCCCCCTCCCGTAGGAGAAAGCCATCTAAAAACAACTTGTGATTGGAGCGGTCTTAGCAACCTACCAACGAAACTTGTAGGGTAGGTTTTTCCACATTTGAGTTTACCCCGCATTTGGTTTTCCCCCACCAGTTAGTCCGGGGTCAATTTTCGTATCTAACGACAAGTCCTAGTAGGGTTGGTTTTTTTCCGGAAAAAAGATTGCCGGAAAAAAAACCTTTTTTCCGGTTTTTTTCCATTTTTTTCCATTTTTTCCTTTTTTTCCGGTCACTCCAAAATTACACAATGTGCTAAAAGTTGCGTTATTTCATGTTTTTGCATACACAGAAGCAGTTTTCACGATATTTAGTAGCCCCACAGGGTAATGCAATTACACAAGCGCTTAGAAAGGTTCCAGTATTGATTACAGGAATCAAATATTTTCACCGGGTGACGCTGTAAAGCAAAGGACAGGTGACTTCTGTATACCTTGGCGGCTCTACTAGACCTAGTTTGTGGTTTTCGTAGGTAACGCGCTTCGTAAAGTAAACAATTCCAGATATTTTAACAGTTTTGGTTGAACACTCCACGGTTAGGTATGGAATTATTAACTCTACCTGAGTTACGCAATCATTTTCACATTCCAAGGGAAAAAATGTTAAATCCCAAAATTATCTCAAATTCCTGAATATCGTATTCTTACCTCATTAAACATTGTTTTTGATAGTTTCTTAATGTTCTAAGGTCACAAATTAACTTTCAGAACATGTTCCGAATATTTTTCCATTTTTTTCCGATGCGTCGAAAAAACCCAAATACAATTTCGTAAGATTTAACATACCCCCACCTATTATGACCCATGGAAAAGTTTGTAAATAGTGTGAAATTGCTGGACAACCTCATAAAACATGATACTTCATTGTAAAAAACGTTAAAATAACGTTAGGAATATTTTTCCATTTTTTTCCACCCCATCGGAAAAAAATGGAAAAAAACGGAAAAAAACCTTTTTTTCCAGTCCTTTTTTTTCCGCGCCCATCCCTAAGTCCTAGAGAGGTGTTCTGTAGCTAATAAGAAAGCTTACGACTAGGACTTGGCCTTGCTGCCTGTATAATCAGTGCTTAGCTGTGTTTATTCTAGTGTGTTTGGGCGCCCATAAACACCCCTCCCCCCAAATCGCCCCTCCCCCCAAAAGCGGGATTTTAAAAGTTTACTAAAAAATAGCGCTATTTTTAGCATGTTTTTAGAAAAATTTTCGTCCCTCCCCAAGAATGACTCGCCCTCCGAGGGCCGCCCCAAAGAGCCCACCCAAGAAAAATTCCCTAGAATAAGCCCAGTTTCGATATGTCAAACCAGTAAAAAGTTCTGGACAAAAATCGAAAAGTGGGTTTTTCCCGCTTGACTGCAGATGTACTTTTACCTGAAGGATCAACTACTTTTTACAACAAGCTGATTTTGGGTTTTAGATATTCTTGAGTTTGGAAGTACAGCTGCTGTCCGAAGCATTTATTATACCAGTTTATTTGGTGCCAGAATCCCTAGATCTGTTGGACTTGCTTGGATCACTAGAGGCTAATGCTGATGCAGAGCACGCTGCCAGCGCTGCCGAAGGTTTATTTTTTAAATTTTTATTTTATTGACTGTTTTAAAGGGTTTTTAAAAACTACTTTATATATCATAGGGGTCGCGGCAGCGACCCCTGTAATAGGTGTCAAAAGGCCCTGGAGACAGTGTAAAATAAGCTGCTCAGAATCTCCGCAAAATCATGCTCAGATTTCATGCGCAAATTGTAGAGCACATCGAGTTTAGTAATGTGTGGGAAGTTTCAGCCCCGTATCACTTACGGTTAAAAAATTGCGTCCCGGACCGGTTATGGCGGCGATGTTTTTTTCCGGTTTCTCGTATTTAATGGTCGTATTGCATCTATCAAAAGATTTTGAGTACACAAATGAAACCTAGCAAGATTCCGCAGATTGGACGTAGCAAAAATTTATTGGCGACATTCCGTGGAAAATTTTGGAGCTTAAACACAGGCAACCGGCTTCCAGCCAAATGAGAGAATTTCCGTGGAAAGTTTTATCACTTAAAACTGACTGACTAGATTCCGGTAAATCAATTTAAAGGCGAGTATGTTTTATATGTATTAAATATGTTAAACTTCATAGTTAAGGGCACGGCTGGCCAGTTTCCTTCTTCATCAGTGATTTTCCATGGAATTATAAAACAGCAAAACTTAGACAGCAAGATTCCGACCGATACAGTGCCATTCCGTGGAAAATTTATAAGCCTAAACCCAGCCCACCAGTGTCTGCTGAATCTTGCTAGGTTTGTGTACTCAAAATCTTTTGATAGATGCGTATTGTCCTGACTTCCCCCTCTTTCACGTAATCTGCAGCGGAGGCCGGATCTAAAGGGGTATAGGGCAGTGTTTTTTTCGCCGACGGCTTGTGTGTAACGTTACACACCTCTCCAAAAAATTTTGCTATTTTTCAGAAAAAAGTGTGTAACTACATAAAAATTCCTAATTTACTCGCGTTTTTCTTACTACATGAAGACTTTTATTGTAACAAATAAATAATTTCTAATTTTTAAGAAGTAGGTTCTTTATAAGTGAAAATTGAAATCTCAAATATTGCACTGCAAAAGTTGGTGCAGCTTTACCAAATCAGTTTGAAAAAACTATATAAATAAATTATATACAATGGTATGACCTGCATTCATAGGTATGTACATAGCTAGAGAATTAAAAAAGGAACAACAGGACAACAAAAGCAACAGGATTTACGTTGGGCAGATTTGCCCAACGTAAATCAAAGTTTTTCTCGTAAGGCCTTCTATAACACAAACCTGTTCTGAAATTTATCTGAACTAAGTGTATATAATATAATGAATGAACAAATATATGTGTTTTTACTAACTAATCGTGGATTGGTAAGTCTAGATAAAGCAAATCCTTGGGCAACACCAAAATTAAATGTAATACAATGTATAGAGGGGGGTCTGGGGGGCAAAGCCCCCCAGAAACGGTAAATATGTGTGAACAAATCAATGCTCATTCGAAAAAGTTCCGACTATTAGGCAAAATTCGTCCAAAATTTTTGTGTAATGTTACACAGTCGCCAAATATTTTTTGCTATTTTCCAGAAAAAAGTGTGTAATTACACGCGTTTTTGAGCAAAAAAAACACTGGTATAGGGTCTGGTAGTACCCCATTCGCCATTTAAGAATCGCTACTTTTTGCGCTGCAGATGCGCTACAGCGCCCTTCCAGCCCCGCAAAGTCGGCTCAGAGCGAAAAGTGGCCGTTTTGTGGTCTCTGCGCAGCTCTAACGTTAAGAGCTGGAGCCTACTTCTTTTTATATTCAAAAATTACATATATCGAACTAACTAAATAGCTAAGTTTCGTTTCTCTATCACTTCCCAAACGACAGGCGAGGTGGAGATTTAGCGATTTTGTTTCAAAAATAAATTTTTTCAAAAGCGGTCAGATTTGGTGTCAAATGAAAGCCCGAAGCGAACTGATATTACTAGAATTAGATGATTGGCCTTTTCTTGCCACGGGAGCTGTTAAATTTTAGGTCGCGTAAACGTTTCGCCCATCTTTACCTATTGGCGTCTAAAGGCTGGTAGCCCTTAAGAGAGCTGTTGGGATACAAGAGAGGCGGTCGGGGATTTGCTCCAGGAACGTACGCGCCACACCTGTGTAACATTACCACCATACTATCATAGTTATCTATAGTTACCTAAAAACTAATGCCAGATTTGAACTCTGCGCACTCGAAAACCCCCAGGACATGTTTGTAGCCACTTCGGACTGTCCAGTTGGTAGGGAGGGTTGGGTGTCATACCCCATCAACATACGAAGTCCTAAGTGTCTCTCTCTCTCAAAATGCCTAGAAAAATATATAGTCAAGCGGGAAAAAACCCATTTTAATATGCGGGGGAAAACCCACCTCCAGTGTGGGCTTACCGGTATGAGCTATATAGGATTTTAATATCCTATCTTGAAGAGCATCAAAAGTAACCCTAGAGGCTGTATTTTTGTCGCTCCCACAGCTTCTCTGCAACTTTTTTGAGACTTTGAAATTTTCAAAAATTTTGGTCCGTCCAAGTGCCGAAATTTGGCAAATTTTACCTGGCCACCCTGAACTACTGGAAAGACTTAGACCAAAGCGGATAGTATGTATGTGTAGGGCATCTGTTGGGCTTCATGATGATATATGCCACACTGCTCTAACCCCTCCGGTGTGACCTGGGGGTGACCTAGAGTTGGCGGGGGAAAAACCCACTTCTCAAAATTGAATATTTTTCTAACCGTTAGCAGGAAAGGCCAAACTAATACATACATAGAGCCTATAGATTAAATTGATATATATAGGTTTTACCAGTGTTTTGTTTCGCCGACGGCTTATGTGTAACGTTACACACCTCTCCAAAATTTTTTGCTATTTTTCCGAAAAAAGTGTATAACTACCTAAAAATTCCCAATTTACTAGCGGTTTGCTTTCTACATGTATATATATAATTTTATTGGTAACTAAATTATTCCGACGTATTTTAGAGGCCGCTTCTTTGTATATAAGTAAAATTTAAAAATCTTATTTACAGCAAAATTTGGAGAAGTTTCACCAAACCAGCCCGACAAAATTAAAAAATTGAGCACGATGATCTGCATTAATTGGTTTTGACTTGATAGAACGAATGAAACACCAGTACGCCGAGCCGAAGGAGCAAACGTTTTTAGAAAGGCCTCCTGTAGCACAAAACTTTGCAGGGTACCAGTTAAATTTTGCTTCAAAAACTAAAAATTTTTGGTGTGTACGCGTTTTTAGTATTATGAATGAACAAATATAACTGTACAAATATAATATGTGACTAATCATTAAATGATACCAAAAATTAAATGTAAGACAAGGTGCAAAAGGAAGCCCCCCAGAAACGCTAAATCCATGGAAACAATTGAATGCGCATTGGAAAAAGTTCTGACCATTTGGCAAAATTTGTCCAAAATTTTGGTGTAACATTACACAGTCGCCAAAATTTTTTTGCTATTTTCCAGAAAAAAGTGTGTAATTACACGCGTTTTTGAGCAAAAAACACTGGGTTTTACCTGGGCTCGTTCTGTTGTGGGTGCTCCAGGGGGTCCAAATCGGACATGGCGCCATTTCAAGCCAAAATTTCAATTTTGACCAAAAACAGGGTTTTCTTTTTCAAAATCGGACCTGTGTAAATCTTGTGTAAATTTAAATTTCAGTGTGTATTTTTGTTTGAAGCTGTGTAAAATCTAAAAGTGTTGTTTTTGAGATATATATAATACGAAATAAAATAAATTTAAGCGTTATTTTATTGCAACAATGTTTTTTTCGGATCATTCAATCAAAAGTTCTGGCAACTGCACTTGTGTAACGTCCGTGGGGGGCACGTCCGTGTAACGCAGAAGAACCCACGCGGGGGGTCTGGGGGCAGTCCCCCAGACGCTGAGGAAATTTTGTAAATTGTAATAAAATTCGCAATGGAAAAGTCTAAAAAGATAATATAATCCATTAAATGCCAAAACTAGGATTGGACAAATTCTAATTTCTGAAAAAACTTCGCCTACTGAAACCATTTCTTTAATTTTCCAACTTTTTGGAATAATTTTTTCACAAACATTCTGGTTACGTATATAAAATGGAAATGGAAATGGAATGGAAAATGGAAAATGGAATGAAATGAACAACCGCCCCACAGTACGCAAACCTTCAATGAATATATGTTTATACATATATGCTTACGTTTGCCTCGGTACTGTGGACCCACCTCAGGGATTGCACCTGTTCGCCCCTGGTCCCTACTACTCACAAAAGCGAGACTACACAGGCTACTTCAGTAATTCATATAAATTTAAGTTTTCATATCTTATACATAAATACAAATACGTATATACGTACGTACGTACCCGCATGAAAAGTACGTAATAGCTGCTCAGTTGCCCCTCAAACAAGTGCAATCCCCAGCTTTTGGTCGAAACCTACGCGAAATAGAAACGACTACATATATGGCATTTTTTAAACTTAGAATATTTTTGAATGATACAAAATATATGCCCAAGCCAGTGGCGCACCCAGCGTTTTCTGACAGGGGGGGCGGCAACAATGTTGAAATTTTTTATAGTTATTTCTACACATGTTTTTTTGAGAACAAACATGTAGTAATCGGTTACGTTGGTTGAGGTAGTTAAATAGAATTTCTCAGAAATGCGAAGGCAGGGGGTCTGGGGGCGCAGCCCCCCAGAAGTTGAGAATTTTTTGCATTTTAGACCTGAAAACAATTTTTTCTGACCACTTTTTGTTGTTTCAAAGGATTAAAATTGTCTTCTGGCTAGCGCCCTGGTTTCACCGGACACATAAGGTATATACGTACTATATAACTCAAACTAATAAAACTCTAAACAAAGCAAAGCAACGTAGCTAGGATAAGAAAAATTGGGAAGAAGCGGGGGTCTGGGGGCGGTAGCCCCCAGCTAAAAGCTAGAGCTCTTTTTAAAAAGCTTCACCTATTTGAAAATTTTTGAGCCATGTTGTGGTTAGCAGTAGCAAAATTTGACTAAGCTTTTGTGTGTGCATTTTAAATTGTATTTTGTAAAAAAGCGTGCATATCAGGGGTTTTAATGAATATTTGAAAAACGCACCTGCGTAAATTTTGCGTATATTTTTATTTTAGAATGCGTATTTTTACTGCGTTTTTACGTATTTACTGCGTTTTTAAACAACGTTACGGACCTTAGCTTCATTTTACGTTCCATGCTCGTCGAACTGCGGTGTCAGAGTATGAATAGCTGGCGAAAAATAGATACGCAAGGTGTCTGGGGGCGCTGTCCCCTATAAGTAGAAGAAAATTTTAAATTTCGGAGTAAAATTGTTTCCAAAACTTTGAATTCTTTGCCTTGAGCAGTTTAATAGGTATATATATAGGAAGTGAATAGTTGGTTAGACATAATGTTGCCTTGACCAGATAATATTTAAGTTTACTTACTATATATATATATGTTAAATCAAAATAGAAACAAACAGCAACGCATACTATGCATAGTACGCACAGAAAGCTTAGCAACTGATGCTTGCTATATACGTATACCGAATAATAATTGAAGACCAGCCACCCCACCCCACCCCATATGCTATCCTCAAAACAACCAAAGAATAGTTAATTCGCGCCGAAGGCGCGAAAATTTTTGTTTTTTCTGCTTTTTCTCCTTTCTGCTTCTTAATTTTTCTGACCTTCGAAACCTGACAGGGGGGGCGGCCCCCCCCCGCCCCCCCCCCTTGGGTGCGCCCCTGGCCCAAGCTTTAATATTAGCTTAAGAAAAAAAATTTTTTTGACGATAAAAAGAAAATTTATATATACGTACAATACGTGCGTATATATGTACAGAATTTCAAAGTGTTTTACCAAAAAAGTATCGGATATATCTTTTCACTGAAGTAATTCAATTTGAGCTCAACTTTATGAAAAATTGTAATATATACAATTTTTCAATAGCAAAAGCTGTTCCCCTAGCGTACAGGTATGCTACATCTCGCCTACTTACCCAGAACTAACTTGGTGGGATCTAGACCGCACAAGCTACGAATATCTGCATCCAGACTTTTCGAATCATTTTTACCAATCCACGTTCATATGCAAGATATTCGTGGGACCCAGACTGCGCGGGGAGACTGTAGCATACCAATTCATTTCATTCACCCTCCCAGGGAGTTATATTAACTTTCAAATGACATACAGTTACGCTAAAATGGGGCACAGTGTTACAATTCCACTGGTGGGTCCCTACACACAATAATTACATACGTACATATATGCATAAACAAAGGTTCACCAATAATTACTTATTAAATGGGTTGGTTGAGGTGTGCATCAGTTTAAGAAAACTGTCTTGGCACACCCTACTTTCAAAATCAGTAAAATATTAGTTTTAACCCCTAAAACCGTTGAATCACCCCCGAAGAAATGGTATTAACAGTTGTTTGTTTTCGATTATCTTACTTTCGATTTATATACTAAAAGGTTCGAAGCTTTAATTGCTCAGCTGTAGGGGAATTTTCCATAATATGGACAGAAGAGAAATTTTTTCGGCAAAAACGCATTGAACAGTTGCATTCTTTTAGCTTTCGTTTTGAATATATACCTATTGTGCTAGACAGCAACAATTTTTGTATCTCAGACTGCTTTTTATGATAAAAGATATATTTGCACAAGACACTGGCGGATCCAGGATGTCGTGAGGGGGGCGGTAAAATGTTTCCAGCGGGGGGTCTGGGGGCGGAGCCCCCAGAAGTTGAAGAAATTTTTGTTTTTGCAATAAAATCGGTCTTCGGATCTTTAATTCTTTTCACAAACTCTTAAAAAATTCTTAAAAATTCTGGACATTTTTAGGCAAAAGTGGTAATTTTCTCCGAAAAATCGGATGCATTTCAAGCTTTTTCTTCATAAATGCAATAAATATGTGGTTAAAATGTAAGAAATGCTCGGCGAAGGCGAGAAATTTTGTTTTTTGCCCTTTTTCCTCTTTCTCCTTAATTTTTCCTGCCTTCGAATCGCGACGGGGGGGGGCGCCCCCCGCCATCCCTGGATCCGCCCCTGGTTCAAGAAACGATATTGAATCGTATGTACTAGCTATATTACTATACTATCTTACAAATATTTGCACGCTGGACGTGAATAAATTATACGCAACCGGATAAGCAGATGTATTTGCAGAAACAACCTATAATCATGTCGTAATGCAGAAAACCATGGTAAATGATTGGAAAGCGGCGGGGGTCTGGGGGCGGCAGCCCCCAGCTAAAAGCTAGAGCTATTTTAAATATGAAGGGCTTGAAAACTATTTTTTCAGAGCACTTTTTGCAAAAATTTTCGAAAATGTGGCTGTGTATTTTGGTGTGTAAATTAGTTTTTCACTGTGTAAATTTATTTATTTTGTGTAAATACACAGTATTTTACACAAAAAGAAAACCCTGACCAAAAATGTTTATTTTTGCAGTAAAATGGGTCTAGTTTGGCTCTAAATACAAGAAAAACGCGTTTTCTACACTATAGGATGCTTAAACTGCCAAAAATAAACACTTTTAAAAAATTTCCAAAATTAGCCTATGTGTTAAACATACTAAATTTTCAAAATTCAATTTTTTCTGAAATTTTTCAAAAATGTTGGTATTTTTTGATGTAGACCTACTAAAAACAACCCGCTCTTCCGAATGGCACCGTAAAAATTGTTCTGGCACGCTTCCAGCAAAAAATCCGGGTGGGTTTTTTCCCGCCGATGGGTTTTTTCCCGACACGGAAAACTTTAATTTCTCCATAATGACAGGGCTTAGAGAGACAAACTATAGTTCATTCGAAAGCTTAGGGTAAACCGTAATTAAATATAGTATCAAAGTCGTGCTATCCCAAACCAGTCGAAAGTTCTGATCCAAGAAAGAAAAAGTGGGTTTTCTCCAATACCCATCTTGTGGGGAGAAAATTTTTAAAATCCGGAAATTTTGAAAACCCAGAATTCCGGAAATTGGGTGTATTTCCGTGAAAAATTTCTAAGAGCAAAAATATGCAGTGGGACCAGCTCTGCTCTATTCGATCGTGAAAACAAAATTTTGATTGCGATAAAAATTGGCGAAAAACTAAAAACTTTAGATTTTCCGTTAATGTAAACCGAAATTCCGGATTTTAGAAATCTCGGGTTCCTGAGGACTATAAAATACATTGTTGGGGTTTACTCCAAAGGTTAATCTGCTATAAATGGTCGAAGTTTGTACACAAAGGGCCTGCGCTTTCTAAAAATTCGAAAATTGGCAGTATTTTTTGACACGAGGTCGAAAAAATGAATGACCAAAATTTCGCCTTTTCTACATCTAGCGCCAAAATGACTAGACTATACAAATTGTATACGTATACAAATGCTCCTCATGCATTTCCGTTGACTTTTGACCTTTCTTTCCAGTCTATGATGGTTAATTTTCATTAGATGGTCCGCCTACGGCATATGGCCCGAAAAACTTTCGTCTGGCACAATACTGTTTCTATCCCTCAGTAATGTCAATACTGTCGCTTATTCGGTGGCCGTATTTTGTTTTTTATCCTGAACAAACGTAACGACAAAGACTGAACTATTTTAATAAGACAGGCTGTTGTTAGAAGTTTGGATGCAGGAATCTCAGTTTGTAGTTTAAATTTCTTGGTTATTAATTTGAATAAAAGTTGTGAAAACTTAAAGGTGAATACAATTTTTCTGTTGCGAAAATTATATACCACAGTTGCTCAACTTCTATTCTTCGCCCCCTACCCAGACCTCCCATTTAGAGTGCGACCTTTGAACCTAATCCTGTCTGTGGGCCTGGTTTATTGCGTACTTATGTTGTTTGGTTCTTTACACTAAGTATGCTTTTATTTTCAGCAATGTTGGCATCGGTATCGGCCAATGGATTTCAGATTGTTACCGATACATCTGCTTCTAAGCATCTGCCTAACTATAATCTCTATAATATTATTGTAAGCTTATCATAAGAGCTAGGCTCTATGTGCACATAAAAGGAAACTTTTCGTTGCTGTGTCCTGCGATTAGATCCGTTGGTGATTTTAGCGAACACGTAATTTTTTGTGAATTCATAAACAAAAAGCAGCCTCAAAAATGACCTTCGCTATACAAGGTTCAGCTCAGCTGCATGAAAGTTGGACTATTTGTATACAGAGGGAGTCATTACTAAAAGTCTGACCAAAAATTCTTGGAACCGAAATGTGAGCGGCTGTCCTGAGTTATCATTTGAAGGTAGCCTATACAATGTATATATTTTTCTGAACTCTCAGGAACGGAGATTTCGAAAATCCGAAAATTCTGAAATTCCGGATTTCATTCACGGAAAATTTAAAATTTTTAGTTTTTCGCCAAATTTTTATCGCAATCAAAATTTGGTTCTCACAGTCGAATAGAGCTGGTCCCGCTACATATTTTTGCTCTTAGAGTTTTTCACGAAAATGCACCCAATTCCCGGAATACCGGGTTTCTAAATTACCGGATTTTAAATTTCCTCCAATCTCTCAAGATGGGTATCATTCGAAAAGCCCTTATCGAGTTGAACAACTTTTTGTAATAGAACGAACTCGTGAAAATGCAGTCAATTCCCGGAATTCGCGAAAACCGGATTTTTCCGGATTTTAAAATTTTCCCCAATACCCACAATATGGGTATCATTCGAGAGTTCTGATGAGTTGAACAAATCTTGTAATAGAACCAATGTCTGAAAATGCACTCCTAATTCCCGGAATTCACAAATTCGGATTTCACTCTAGCTTGGAAATTTTTCGTGAATTCCGAGAACTGGGCTCATTTCTGCAAGTTGGTTCTATTACATAAGATTTGTTCAGCTCATCAAGAGCTCTCGAATGATACCCATATTGTGGGTATTGGAGAAAATTTTTAAAATCCGGAAAATCCGGTTTTCTCGAATTCCGGGAATTGTGTGCATTTTCACGAGTTAGTTCTATTACAAAAGTTGTTCAGCCCGATAAGAGCTTTCGAATGATACCCATCTTGTGGGTATTGGAGGAAATTTTTAAAATCCGGTAATTTAGAAAACGCGGAATTCCGGAAATTGGGTGTATTTTCGTGAAAAGCTTCTAAGAGCAAAATTGTGTAGCAGGACCGTCTCTAGTCGACTGTGAGAACCGAATTTTGATTGCGATAAAAATTGGGCGAAAAACCAAAAATTTTAAATTTTCCGTGAATGAATTCCGGAATTTCGGATTTTTTCAAATTTTCGAAATCTCGGGTTCCTGAGGATTCGAAAAATATATACATTAGATAGGCTACCTTCAAATGATAACTCAGGACAGCCGCTCACATTTCGGTTCCAAGAATTTTTGGTCAGACTTTAGTTGAGTCGTAGCAAAATTATACCGATCGGACTTTGTTTTGCATTTTTGAGTTTTTTGTTAAACCCCAATCTTTGAATGTTTGTCATTATTGGTCATTTTGCTTTTTTCGTGCGATTGCAGTGAACATTTCTCCAACTTGTGTGAATAAAGTTAGTGTTAGAGTAAAGAATTAGTAGACGTATTTGCTTCGAAAGTAGAAATTCTTCACCTCAGAGGTAGCCGCCCTCAGTTTGGGGTTTATATAAATGTGTCGACTATATATGTTTTTATTTTAATGGAAGATTTAATGGTTCAGTAGATATTTTTGCGGCTAAAATGTGTGTCTTTTCCATAGAACGCCATTTTGGATTTTTGACTTTGGAACTCCGTTTCTCAAAATCATAGGTGCGCTCCCTGTCATTTGCATATGCAAAAATTTCTGGGGGAGCGGGCCTGCCTTTAGGTCTGGGGAAGCACGGATTTTGGGAGGGTGAAATTTTTTCGAAATTGCTTAGAAAGTAGCTATTTTTTGCTGCTGAGCTGAAAATTAAACTATTATTTTACCTAAATTTAAGCTTGGCGTAAAAATTCGACGAAGCCGGAAAAAATTTTCAAAATTTACCATCAGAAACCTGTTTTGAGTTCTGGGTGGGGATTGTCTGAAAACTGAGGGTGACTCAGGTCTGGCCTGTACCGATGTCTGATGGGGACACCCCCCCCCCCCCTCGCGGCGCAGGAGAAAGACAGGCCCCTGTTTACAGACAAAACCGATCTATGTTTGTTGATCTCCAGCTAAAAATCAGCTTGAGCGAACAACATTTTGTGTTGACACAGTTTGTGATTAATTTTTCTTTCCCAGTTTCATTTTCCTTTTCAGGGACATTTGTCATCCTATGAGGGAATGAAGCACGCTCGAACAATCTTATTGGTAGCTCATTATGATGCCTTTGGTGCCGCTCCTGTAAGTACGTCACCTGTTGTGTTGCTGCGAAGACAGTCTTAAGGTGCTGGTATCGCTTTGTGTAAATTTGACCCTATAGGCTTTAATTCTTTATGAAGGTGGATGAAACTTTCCAAATATACTATTTCGGTGCTCTTTAACATTCTGGGACCAGTCCTGCATTTTTAGGTGCAAAGACAAGAAATTTTTGGTTTTTGCCATTATTCTCTCAGCACATAGTCGAGACACCAGATTGGTTGATATGGCTGGAACGAGGGTACAAAAATGAACATTTTTGCTTTTACAACTTTTGAGCTATCTCTAGTGGTTAAGGCAGTATAAGCAAAAAACGATTTTTGGGGTCCAAAAATGGCCGTTTTTGAGAAAATCAGTTTTTTCAAAATTACTGCCAAATTGTACGGACAATTTTGGTTTATTTATACTCGATCGATACACAGTCTCATTGCACATTTTATCAATGCCTATTAGCCAGAGTTCGTTGCTCTAAGCTAGAGATTTGGCCGAAAAACCATTTTGGCAAAACTGCGGTTATTTTGTTTTGAACATCGATTTCTCAAAAACTACCCAATGGATTCGCGTGATTTTTGGCAGAATGAGAATTCGCACTATTGCGGAGGGACATTTTCTTGGTTTGAGCTAAAACATCTTCAGTTGCGAGAAAACTCAATGCAAATTTGCGAAATTTCGTGTCAACGCACATTTAATGGATTTTCTTAACCGTTAAGACCTGCTGAGCCAAATCCAAAAAAATGTCCCTCGGCCCACATGTCCTTTATGGGACAGCACAAGAAAAAATTTTGGCCGATTCCACAGTTTTGAGAAATCGATGTTCAAAAATTTTTGGTCTATATTCAGACTGTCAGATGTCAGTATGTCAGAAAATTTTCGCTATTTTTTGCGGATTTTTATTAGTTTCGTATTCTCGTGAGAATCTGCAAATGAAAAGCTTTAAAATGATGTATAAAGCTCTTTCCAACTCACAAAATTGCGAAAGTTATGGCGTTTCAAAAACTACTCACAAAAGCACCGCACAAAACGATACCAGCACCTTAAGGTGACATTATAGTCTGGCACTTGTTTTAGGGATGCGAAGGCGGAGGATTTATTTTGTAAGTTGAAAGAAAAGAAAGAAAGAAAATTTACTCCGAATATAAGGACATCACGGATGACAAAAAATCATTCTGCGTACACAAAAAACAAGCTATCAAAAAAATCACAATGGTTATATTAAACTTATATAACGATCGAATGTTTTGTCTGAAGAACTTAGCATTAGTCTACTAATCAATAGTTTTAAGCTATCTATATAACATTTTTGTCATTTTAATATTGACCAAGTTTGCATTAAGTGATCCGCGTTAGATAAATAATATTGTGTAGGCCTCCCTAGCTTACTGGAATGGGGTGCTGGGTTTTTTACGATGGGAGCGTCCCCAGTCGACCCCCCTCTCGACTCCACCTCTACTCCTTTGGGCTTCCTCTCCCCACTCTCCCTTTCTAAAAGGTATGGATGGGCGCACCCGGGTTCCGACCCCCCCCCCCGAAGATTGTTGGGGAGAAAAGAAAAATTGGTACTTTTTAGTGTAGAAAACTGAAAAACTGGAAAAGTTTTCGCTCCTGCGGCTTTTCAAATTTCAGCTTCCACGGTCGCACCAACTTGTACATACCATTCTCCAACCGTAAGGGTTACAGTTGCAGCAAAGCTAATCATAGGGGTCGCGGTAGCGTCCCCTATAATATGAGTGAAAATGGTCGAATGACCGTGTAAAACAAGTGTCAGTGCAGAAGCTGCAGATCCTGCGCAGATTATGTGCGCAAAAAATTGTACGTTTCGAGTTTTCCAGTATGTGTGCGAAGTGCTTCCTTATCCCCGTACCACTTTTCGTTAAAAAGTTGCGCCAAAAATCGCTTACGAGAGTGATGTTTTTTTTCCGGTTCTTCGCTTTGACGTCTGGTAAGGGGGTTTTGTAGCTTCAATAACAACAGATAGAAAAATTTTTGCCTATGAGCAATACGTA
>JASAND010023235.1:0-39183 GCA_030248195.1 Trissonchulus latispiculum
TAGACGGGCATGCAGAGTGTAGAATAGGGAAAGAGGCAGGGCGGAAAAATGCCAATACATTTTGCAGTCGGCGCTGAAAATGAAAGAAACTAGGGTTCAGCGCCGAATAGGGAATGCAGTCGGCGCTGAAAATGATAGAAACTAGGGTTCAACGCCGAATAGGGAATGCAGTCGGCGCCTCAAAAGCTATAAACTACGGTTCAGTGCCGAATAGGGAATGCAATCGGCGCTGAAAATGATGAGAGACTGAGGTTCAGCGCCGAATAGGGAATGCAGTCGGCGCTGAAAATGATAGAAACTAGGTTCAGCGCCGAATAGGGACGGCTGTCGGGTCATGTTGTTGCGTGGAACAGGCCCTTTCTCCGTCCATCCTATTCGCGTGAACTGCGAAAATTAGAGCGCTGTGGATAAGTTCAGATGACTATATACGAATTCTGTGATGATAAATTTAAGTGAGCGAGCTCCTGTTGGCGGATTTCCTGATCTAAAAAAATCTTCTTTTCTGTGTCCTATTTTTTGTGCTATCTCGAGCTGTGCCTGTTGAGAATCAATTGAGATGTATACCTTAACTAACAATATTTTCAACCGTACCGAGGTGTTAGGTTGCAAATGACGGTTTTAATTGTTTCTATAATTCATTTTTATTGTATTGTAACTGCAAGATAACTCTATTTTCGTAAATAAATAATAGACAGATATTAATACATAAATAATATCTAAAGCCCTGCTAAAAGTAAAAGAAAGAGGAGTTCTAATAAAAGGTAGTTCTGTCAATGTCTTCCTATTCGTAGCCGTGTCATTGGAAGCCCTTTGTCACAGCTAAAAAGGGGCTATGATTTTTATAGTTGTTGCTGTACAATTGTATGGTAATTTCGCCTTTAAGCGACTCGTGCTGAGCAGTTCACGCGAATAGGATGGACGGAGAAAGTGCCTGTTCCACGCAACAACATGACCCGACAGCCGTCCCTATTCGGCGCTGAACCTAGTTTCTATCATTTTCAGCGCCGACTGCATTCCCTATTCGGCGCTGAACCTAGTTTCTATCATTTTCAGCGCCGACTGCATTCCCTATTCGGCACTGAACCCTAGTTTCTATCATTTTCAGCGCCGACTGCATTCCCTATTCGGCGTTGAACCCTAGTTTCTATCATTTTCAGCGCCGACTGCATTCCCTATTCGGCGCTGAACCCTAGTTTCTTTCATTTTCAGCGCCGACTGCAAAATGTATTGGCATTTTTCCGCCCTGCCTCTTTCCCTATTCTACACTCTGCATGCCCGTCTAGGGCATTTTTCCCTACTTGTACGCATTATACAGCATGCCACTTTGCCCTCTGACTCAGAGCCATGTGGGGGAAAGCATTACGTATGTGAGAGTAGTGTGTCATAGTGTTCCGAGAATATATACAGTAGGTGTACTATAGTGCTTCCGGAAATAGTAGGTGCCATGGTGTTTCGGGAAACATCCGCTTGCATGTACAGTTAAACTTGAGGTGTCGCAGTTTACTTCGTTCTGTCCATTTTTTTCAAGCCACAATGTTAACATGTTATGTCTATTCATTCGTTTTTTCTTTAATATGATGACCTGATGATCTTTAAGAAGGCCGCACTGTGACGCCAATATGAGCCTCGTTGTAGGACAGGTTCATATGTTAAGCCGTTGCAACTTGTTTTCCTTAATTTACAACCTTAACGCCACTCATATGCATTTTACAGTCTAGTTTCCGTGTTTGTATAACCTGCCTGAGAGTACTCATATGTATTTTACATGCGACGAAGGAGCATTTTTGGTTCTTGTTTTCCATTCTTTTACATATATATGTATGCGCAAAAAAGAACCAACATAATATATTTCCGAACACCATGCGCAAGCAGATGCTATTTTGACCACTTTTGGAAAATTTCATATTTGACCCAAAATCGCCTAAGTCCCCACCCCACCCCACAACAGCACTCTACAGCCACTTTGAGCATGCAATTCTATGACAAAAGTTGATAAGCACACTAGGGCTTTCATTTGGTACCAAATTTGACCACTTTTGAAAAATTTCCTTTTTGACCGAAAATCGCCTAAGTCCCCACCCCACCCCACCACAGCACTCTACAGCCACTTTGAGCATGCATTTCTATGACAAAATTAAAGAACCACAAAACAAAACAAAGATTAATGTGGACTATATTAATAAAATTATGACAGTAAAATTGTAGACTGTTGTGGTATAGAAATAAGAAGTGCAAGAGCACTGTGCCAGATTACATATATATAGATGCATCATTTTCATATACGGACCGCCTTGTTATGCCCGACTGACCTGATTGTGGGACTCATCAGGGGCTTACAATCAGGTATTTTAGTGATTAAATTAACCACCCATTTTTAGCTAAAAAGTCGTTTCGTCCCCTGGCGACCAACTCCAGACATACGTGATGTTAGAAGCACGCATACAATTAGTGCATAAATACGTATATACATTGATACAATAGACACAACAAAAGCAGTGATAAATTAAGCTGTACTTAGTGAAAGATCAGTGATTATACCCCAACGTAAACGCAGGGTTTGCGATAAGGTGCCGCCATCCTGAGCGAATGACAGTTTTTCATAAGAGATCCTCCCAGCGGAGGATTTTCATAAAGTGGTTAACATAAACAATAGAACACAAGTACAAAAGTTGCTCAGCTCACTTTGGGCTTTCATTTGGTACCAAGTTTGACCACTTTTGAAAGATTTCATTTTTGACCGAAAATCGCCTAAGTCCCCACCCCACCCCACCACAGCACGTTACAGCCACTTTGAGCATGCAATTCTATGACAAAAGTTGCTCACCTCACTTAGGGCTTTCATTTGGTACCAAATTTGACCACTTTTGAAAAATTTTATTTTGGACCACCTAACCCCTCAGACGGTCAAGTGGAACCAGCCCGGCAAGATGGATGAGTCGGACGGCAAAACGGACACCGGGAATGAGCTGGACGCAGCAAAAAACCCCTATAGGCAAAGTTATGAGAGGCCAAGTAGAGCCTAGTATGGGCCTCCAGGTAGCGGTTGCCGACATGACCCTCCAGACGACAAAGTGGAACCAGCCCAGCAACCTGGGTCAGTCGGGCAGCAAAATTGATAGCGGAAATCGATTCTCCGTCCGCAAAAACCTTTGTATGCAAGATTTGAGCCTTCCAGGTCGCAAAATAAGCGAAAAAACCAAGTTCAAAGTTGGACCCAAAATTCACCAACTTTGGCAGGCCAGTACCCAAAAATTACGCTCACGGCCGGAAAATCATATAGCAATTGAACGACCCTGATATGTGTCCTATTCAGCCATATAGGCAGTATTGCCCCATATATAGCCCAGTCTGCCTTATTACGGCGCCTTTGAAGCATACTTTTTGGCCATTTTAGCGTTTTGGCCGATTTTGGCCCCCAGCCAAAAATTTTTTCCGGCTCTGGGAGACACAAAAACTAGCCTATCGGCTTATTTTTGTTGCGTACTCGAAGAATATATATGGTTTTCATAGGCAAAAATTTTTCTATCTGTTGTTATTAAAGCTACAAAACCCCCTTACCAGACGTCAAAGCGGAGAACCGGAAAAAAAATAAAAACATCACTCTCGTAAGCGATTTTTGGCATAACTTTTTAACGGAAAGTGGTACGGGGATGAAACTTCAGGAACATACCAAACTCGACACGTACAATTTTTTGCGCACATAATCTGCGCAGTATCTGCACAGGAATCTGCGCAGCTTCTGCGCAGCCTTGTTTTACACGGTCATTCGACCATTTTCACTCATATTATAGGGGTTGCTACCGCGACCCCTATGATACTTATTTGTTGTATATACTTATTTGCTGTTTCAGGAGTGTTTTGATCTGCTTTGAATTATCACGCTCCTTCTTTTGCGCTCACATTATATACATCGTCTGTTTCATTTGATATCTTATGAACGGTATGCTTACAGATTTACAAAATTTTAACATCTAAACAAAACGACTTGAGCATCAAGTCAAATTTTAATCCTTTAAAAATTAATTAAACAAGTAGGCCCCAAACGGGGCAGTATTCCTTTGTAGACCTGTTTTTATTCAATTGCAAAATTGCCTTTGTCGGAAGGATCTTTAAGCGTTAGTGCAGGTTCGGTTTACAATTTCACTTAACTTAACTAAACTCGGCTTAATTCTTTTAGTATCCATCCAACTACTGTTATCATTTGAAATATCTCATTAAATGTTTTCCTCTCTTATCAGACCGGATTTTCCTCAGCATAGCACAATACAATCAGTTAACATCATTGGGTTCAACAGTACAGCTGACAAACTTACACTCGTTCTTAATAAAAAGGAAACGAAAATTTTCTGCACAAAATTTCTATTACTTTCATTCCGCTGCTTAATTTTTCCCCAATTCTCAATGAACTCTATGGTCATCAAGGAGTATAGGCCTATGCTTGCCATGCCATGATTGGCCTGAACTTGTAAAGTCCAGCGCAAGCTAGTACCTTATTTCATTGCCTAATGCACCATGTGTAGCTCCCAAGCTACACTAGTGCTCAAAAATCTGCAATCGTGTAGATTGCTGACAGCCGAAGACTGCGTGAAGGCTCTCAGTTCTGCCGCTTAAATAGGCTCCAAAACCTAATTTGCATAATCCGAATCCAAAAAAATCTGACCTAAGCTAGCCCTATGTTGAAGATAGGGCTTCTGAATGGAGAAATGACTCACCATGCACTAAACATACTAATTTCCTTTTTATACATTCTTGCTCCAGCAGGAATAAAAATTTTAAAGGACTAAATTAAATTCTTATTCCAGGGTACCGCAGTTTAGCATTTTAGCGTTATTTTAATGTATAATTTGTCGTGATTAAACATCGTTTGTTGGGAGATTTTTTGGCGCACGCAAAAAATGACATCTTTTTAAATTTCCTAAGTTTAACACATGAAATCTCAAATTTGATGTGAAATTACTCGACAACCGTAAGACTTGTGATATTAATTTTAAAAATTCGTTAAAATATACCATTTGGACAAATGGAAAATTAGCGAGATCGGAGAAAGTCGAAAAAATTATATACCCCAAAAGTGGACCCCCACTCCTTGATATGAGTGAGTGTTGGGATATGGTAGATATGTACGTATATATGTACTAGAGAAGCACCGGGGCCGGAGCCAGCTCTCGGCCCCGCTCAGGGTCGGGCGAAATTGCGGCCCCGGTGAGGCTTTGAAAGGCAGAAAATAGCTCAATTTTTAAAAATTTTAACAGGTCACGAAAATCTGGTACAAACACTATATTGATTTGGTTTTCGTTCGGCCAAGTGGTAATCTGCTTGTTTTTATCCATTTTTGGCGTCAAAAGTTGTAAAATTGTAGTAAAAAGACAGTTAAACCTTCTACAAAGTTAGCTGAGCTCAGGCACCGGTCTAAGCCTGGGGCCGGAGCCGGGACCTGGGGCCGGTGCCGGGCCAGGCCTCGGTACATCCCTAGTATGTACGTACAGTTTTCGGAAAAGTGACAATCTTTATAACATAAACAATAAACGAACACAGAAACCCGCAACATCGACAGTTAAAGCATTACTCGAAATCTTTTCTGAAGCGAACAAGTAAGATTTCGAAAATGCTTAAGCTGGCCTCGCCCCTCCAGACCTCTCAGTTGGTTCGTTCCTAAATTTATGCGCTTACTTCAAAGTACTTCAAAGTTCTCAAAAATTCCCGAATCTAGGCTAAATGTGGACTATATATTTAAGGAGACATTCCGGCGAAACAAACTATGTAACATACACTTTTTCTTTTATTCTGTAGTTTTGAGTTTTTAGGTTTTAAGTTTCAAAAGCGTTGGGCTGTAATTTGCTTTTTGTGACAGCGTCTGAACCTAAAGTAATCTTGAACTTGGAGGGTGAAAATGTTTTAATAAATCCGGCATTATTACAGTATGTAATTACTAATAACTATAGCAAGCTTAACAAAAAAATCAAAATTCGGTTTTTTGGCTGGAACTTTCGCAAAACTAAACCAAATCGATTACTTTGAGGACCCATGGATAGGTCTTGGGCTAAGCTTTAAAACCACCCCAGTTTCATTGCTCTACCACCTACAGTAAGTTGCAGTAGACGAAACTGTGTGATTTTTTTGTTAAAGGTTGAACAAAAAAATCACCCGCTAACAAAAAAAAATCAGTGGCGGATCGGATCCCAGAGAGCAGTTAGCAACTTTTTTTCATCAGTTTTGGATAGAGCACACTAAATAACGTATTTAGAACCCAAAACCGCTAACCTAGTGCTCCAACTAGGGCAACTGACCCCGCCGAAGTCTTAGTGGTCACTGATGGCCCCCGACAGCGTCCAGTAGGAAGTCTGGTGGCTCTAAAGTGCCGTTTTAAAGGCTAAAACGTTGTTTTTTCGTGTTTGTGAGTAATTATAACCTATTTCCAGGCATTTTGGCAGAGAAACTCAGAACTTCATATTTTGGTGGGGTATGACCCACGGTCACGTGACCCCTGCCGGACCCGTCCGGACCCTCCAGGTAACAACTGGACAGTCCGAAGTGGCTATAAACATGTCCTAGGGGGTTTTCCAGGTCGCTGAATTCAAATCTGGCATTAGTTTTTCGGTAACTATGGCCTAATACTGACTTCTGGGATCACGTTTACCGTCGGACGGTTCAGGCCCGGCTGGTTACCAGGTTGGACTACCAGAAGTGCCAGGCAACCTCAAAAACAACGTATATAAAGGTTTTCGAGGTCGCTGAGCTCGAATTTGACGTTAGTTTTGCTGTAGCTGTTGTTCTGACTTCAGTAACAAAACATATATAAAATTGATTTTTTATTTGTTAAAATTTTAACAAAAAAAATCACCCACCCCAGGACGGCACAGAGGTCCAACTGGGAACTTCTATATATGTATCGATAGCCCACAGCCAGGACATGTCACATGCACAATATGGGTTGCCTAGGGTTTTCCCTTAGTAAATAGCAGCCGAAATTCGAACTTCGGTCATGAACGTTTTTGAGGTCACTTTTGGGTACCCTCACTTAAAGGTCTGCCCTGAACGCATGGAGAGGGCCTAGGGGTTCAAACTCACAGGCTGTAATGTCGAGATGTGTGGCTATCACCATGCAAAAATTTGGGTCTCTGCGACTTTCCTGTGAGTCAGGGTGGGGTGATTTTTTTGTTAAAATTTCGGGTGATTTTTTGTTAAGCTTGCTATAGTGTAAGTGTAAACAGGCCCGCACCCAGGATTTTGAAAAGGGGGTCCAAGGTAAAATACAAGGGGGAGGGTCTGGGGGCGGAGCCCCCTAGAAGTTGAACAATTTTTGCATTTTTGCCCAAAAACATTACACAGGACGTTAATTTCTTGCAAAAAGCAAATTATCGCGCCGAAGGCGCGAAAATTTTTTTAAAAATAGCAAAAATTTCCATTTTGTCATCCCAAAAGCGGGGTCTAGACCCCTTGAACCCCCCCCCTGGGTGCGGCCTTGAGTGTAAACACTAGCGTAGCCAAATTTCGGGGGGAATGCAAAATTTTTCGGGGGGTCTGGGGGCGGAGCCCCCATAAGCTGAGAAATTTTTCTATTTCGTGACCTTCGTGGAATTTTCACAGAGTATATACGTATTCGACAAGTACAATAGTTTTTAAGGCGCTGTGCGTGTTCATGCACCCAAATGATGCAGAAGGTGGTCACAGTATATACACCAAATAAAGTAATTGGTACTCGTTTTTAAGCGCGAAACACGCATTATAACGGTACAATACTCGTATTTCGCCCCAACAGCCTGGGCTTATTCTAGTGGGGGGGTGGGGGCCCCCCCATAAACACCCTTCCCCCCCCCAAAAATCGTCCCCCCCCCCAAAAATAGCCCCCCCCCAAAAAAGTGGGTGCCCCTTTTGGTACCCTGAAAAAATCGCTGAGAAGGCCAAATTTTCAAAACTTTTCCGGCCTCGCCGGAGATTTTTAGTCAATTTTTGCCTATTTAAGCACTATTTTTGCACTAAAAACGAACTTTTTTGGCGATTACTATAAAAATAGCGCTATTTTTAGCATGTTTTTAGAAAAATTTTGAAAAATTTTCGCCCCCCCCCAAGAATGACTCGCCCCCCGTGGGGCCCCCCCAAAGAGCCCCCCCCAAGAAAAATTCCCTAGAATAAGCCCAGACAGCTGGCGTCTGAGTGTAAACAATTGCTTCAGCAGACAGGCACAACAGTTGCTATTGTTGGATTTATAAAGGTGATTAAACGTGTAAGCGTCTAAACATCTCGTCACTCACTCATACTTACTTACTTTTTTAGCCTATTCTTTTGATGGTATCCTTGTAATTGGTCTCCTATTGATTTGTACCTGTGCCTATATTCGAAAAGTTCCTCGTTTGAAGCAGTGGTTGTTATCAGAAAAAAGGGGATTTTTCGGAGTTCTCTACAAAGGTATACGTATATAATGCATTTGTGTATATATATTTGTACATACATACGTGTAGGGTGGTTGTGTGGCAGGATATTCTTTGGGGATTTGTTTTGGTGTGGGAAAATCTTGGGGTATGTTTTGGTAATTGAGAGCCACAAATTAGTAATTTTTGGGATATATACTTTATATACATGAGAATAGGAAAATATCAAAACGTGGACACCCAGAAATCTGACCAACCTTAATCACGCGGCCGGTTTCGGAAACGACGTGGTCCCTTCATCAGGCGACTCCTGGCTATCACTCGCTGCAAAGTTCCTGGGGGGCTATAGGATTCCGTATTCGAATAGGAGGGCAGGCTGAAGGTTCGGGGGACAGGGGGACACGTTGGACACTTCCGGGAGGAAGAGGGACCTGGGAGGGCGCTCCTGTGTTCAGTAAAATGGATGCTAACAATGTCAGACTCGGTTGGTGGGGACTTGTTGAAACGAAGGATATGTTTCCAATTTAAATTGAGAGGATAGTCCGCACAGAGTTGGCTAATCCACCATTTTTTTTCTTCTTTCTGATGTTCTCATCTGTTGCACTGTCGATCACAGACACCAATAAATCAGTTAAATCGTGACAATGATCTCTGAAATCACAAGAGAGCGGTTTGTTAGCATCCATTCTACGAATGTCATACTATGTCCGTTAAGTCGCAGGGACCGAGAGTGTCCTGTTTCCCCAACGTACAGGGAGCTGTGTCCTTTTATTTCCGCTGAATTCCCGCACTCCTGCAGTCAAAATTGCCCTACACCCATTACTCTAGGCCAGTCACAGAGCTTCTGATGCTGGAGCCATATTTGATGTTAGGGCAGAGGTTCGGCGGCCACACTTAACGGTCCCGTGTTGATCGGACCCGGGCCACTCGGTTATTTCCACAGCCGGGAGGTGGTAATCTGACCCTCACAAAGACATCCCTCAGCTGACGCGGAGGTCGCCAGAATAAGTTAATCTTGACACTTAGGCCACTAAGAAAATGTTCATGACGTTTCAATATATCAGTAACACAGTTATGGTCAGGATGATATGGTAAAATCAGGAAAAATAACTTGGTTTCACCGTCGGGGTCAGGTTGGGTATTGGGAACTAGCAAATCGGGTAGGTTGAAGGATAGAGCTTTAGTAATACGTCCTGTGTACCTTCCCTCCTGGGTAGCCCCTCTTGACCAGGTATTCCTTCAGCTGGCGGCTGGGGCGTATCCAGGATTTTGAAAAGGAGGGGGTTTTGACAAAATTTTACTGAAAAGGAGGGGTTTTGACAAAAATTTATTTTGTAATGGAGTATTGAATGATAAAATATAACCCGAAAGGAGGAGTTTCAACCCCCAAACCCCTCCCCTGGATACGCCCATGGCTGGAGGCACCGTTATTTTGCCACATCAGGTTCTGAACAGATGCGGCAAATTCTAAGAGCCTGGCTGGAGGCTATCGGCAGCTTGTGCTGTACCGGATGGCAGGACCCAAAATGCATCTGCCTGGTGTCGCCCGGTAGGCTTAACATAGAGATCAGTCCCAATTTTTCCATTCTTTAGTTCTACGCATACGTCTAGAAAATTGACTTTGGTTTCGCCATAATTAATTTCCAGCTTAATACTTGGGACTAGATTGTTTGGCCAGTTCCATGAAGTTTTCAAGACTCTCACGGGAGTCTTCCCAGACAATAAAAAATGTCATCGATATACCCACGCCAAAGGTTTGCGGCCCGCGAGAGCAAATAATTTCTTTTCAAAGGCATATCCCATGAAGATATTTGCATAGCTCGGGACCATTTTAGTGCCCATTGCGGTTCCATCCTTCTGGGTATAATAGTCACTGTTAAATTCGAAGATATTCTGGGCTTATTCTAGTGGGAGGGCCCCCATAAACACCCTTCCCCCCCAAAAAAAGTAGGTGCCCCTTTTGGTACCAAATTTTGCCCTGAAAAAATCGCTCAGAAGGCCAAATTTTCAAAAATTTTCAGGCTTCGCCGGAGATTTTTACTCATTTTTTGTCTTTTTTAACACTAAATCTGCTTATTTTTGCAATAAAAATCAACTTTTACAGTGCATGCCAGAAAAATGCAGTGCGCTATTTTTAGCATATTTTTAGAAAAATTTTCGCCCCCCCCCCAAAATTCCTTGCCCCTCGGACATTTGGCCCCCCCCAAGAATAAATCCCTAGAATAAGCCCAGATATTGTCAGTCAAAACCAGGTCGGCCAGCTCTAAAATCATGTCGGTAGGATGTCCAGCGTTGTTCCTACCTAGCAGAGCTTCTCTGCAGGCTTCCAAACCAAGACGACTACTTACGTACGTATATATATAATATATATACTTCGCCTGGGAAACGCAAAACGTTCTCAAAAGCTGCTAGAAATAAGAAACTGGTAAAAGACACTTTTAGTAGGCTAAGGCCGGAAAGCTTCTGAAAAGCGTTTTACTTTTGTCCAAAATTGGGCTCCTAAAGTTTTCCTGGCCATTACCTTGGGGGGCTCCTCCTTATAAGAATACTTTATGAACTGACTGGTGGGCTCCCGATTTGGCCATTTCCGGTCAATTCGATTATCGCCTCCTCCATCGGTATTCTGTTTAATTTCGAAATATTCAGATTTTTTAAAAGAATTATCACCATTTTAGTGCAGGCTTCAGGATAAAGTTCAGCAGTTTTTAAGTCGTGTATAATCATTTTGATACATCAAAGAATCTTTGCAGAAACTTGCAGAATCACAGCATTCAACATTTTTGAAATATATGTATATATCTTAAATTTATACTAGTCTGCAATAGTTAAGCTTGATCACACATGTTGTTAATGACTACAACAGCTCCGCATGCTAAATTTTTTGAGAAAGTTAACATTAGGTTACAAGAAAATCGCAATTTTTCAGAAAATTGATTATATACGGCTCCGGCGTTTTGAAAAACCGGATCCTGAATTACTGTCGCTCCCTAGAGCATAGCCCTGACGTGGCAGTGGCGTGGCGTTTTTCAGGGGGGGGGCGGACCTCAAAAAATTTTGGGGGGTCTGGGGGGCGCAGCCCCCCCGAAGTTAAAAATTTTTTAAAAACAAGGTTTAAGAAAATTTTTGAAATTTTATGTGCGCGCTACGCTCCGTAAAAATGACTATTTTAAGCTTAAATCTTGCAATTTTTGAGAACTTTTTGCCTTTCTATGTGTATACTACGCCAAAAATACAAAGTTTTTAACTCATTTTTGCAAAAACTTCCCTACCCGGGGCAAGGCCGCGCCCAGGGGGGGGGGTTCAAGGGGTCTAGACCCCCCCTTTTGGGATGACAAAATAGAAAATTTTTGCTATGTTTATGGCAAAAACGGCTATTTTTAAAAAATTTTCGCGCCTTCGGCGCAATAATTCACTTTTTGCAAGAAATAAACGTCCAATGTGCTGTTTTTGGGCAAAAATGCAAAAATTCTTCAACTTCTGGGGAGCTCCGCCCCCCCAGACCCCCCGTTGGGTTTGACCTTGGACCCCCCTTTTCAAAATCCTGGGTGCGGGCCTGACCCGGGGGCCCCTCGGGAAGCCTCCCCCCCCCGAAAAATTACACTGATATGTACAAGGATATAAACGAAAGAATGGTTAGCGGAAAGGAGGATGACGGTGGGCCGAACTCCCACCGGGGGGGGGGTCGTCGCGCTGCGTGGGGTTAGGAAATTTTGAAGAAACGCAATTGTTTTTTCATCACAAAACGTTTACAAACAGGTTATCCGAAAAGAGGATGACGGGGGGGCCGAAATCCCACCGGGGGGGGGGGGTCGTCGCGCTGCGTGGGGGTACGGCAAATTTGAAGAAACGCAATTGTTTCTACATCAGAAAACGTTTACAGAAGGGTTATCGGAAAAGAGGATGGCGGGGCCGAATTCCCACGGGGGGGTCGTCGCGCTGCGTGGGGTGCGGAAAATTTGAAAAAACGCAATTGTTTCTACATCAGAAAACGTTTTTACAAGGGTTATCGGAGAAGAGGATGACGGGGGGCCGAGGGGGGCTTTGGAACCACCTCCGTGGGAAATCCGATGGACATGGACCCCATCAAATGGAGATCCCCACAGGTGTCCCCTGGCATCCGTCTGGTCAACGGCGCAAATGGGTTCCAACCTCCCGGGGACACGGCATAGCCGTGTCGGATCAACACTGAAGCATCCGGAGTCCTTAAATTATGCTACCGAGCGGTGTGGTCCGTTCCCCCACATCTTTTTCCTGACGGATGTTCCGATGTGTGGACCTGCCAGTCGAAGACGTGTGCTGGACTGCTGGTTGCAGACGTGCCCTCATATGGCTCCTAAGCTGACGAGCCCGGAACAACAACAACAACAACAACGGGGGGCCGAACTCCCACCGGGGGGGGCGTCGCGCTGCGTGGGGTACGGAAAATTTGAAGAAAAGCAATTGTTTCTACATCAGAAAACGTTTACAGAAGGGTTATCGGAAAAGAGGATGACGGGGGCCCAACTCCCACCGGGGGTGGGTGTGGGTCGTCGTGCTGCGAGGGGTACGGAAAAGTTGAAATAACGCAGTTGTTTCTACATCAGAAAACGTTTACAGACGGGTTATCGGAAAAGACGATGACGGGGGGGCCGAACTCCCACCAGGGGGGGGCCTTGCGCTGCGTGGGGTTCGGAAAATTTGAACAGCAAATTCCTCAGTGAAACTACCAATGCCGTATTTACTGAAAACCAAGAAACTCTTATTCAAGATTCAACATTTAACAACTCTTTATTCAACTATACACTGCTTCAAAATAAAAAAATGAAAACTTATAAATAACATAGCACGATTGGAAATGGCAGAACGTGAACAAGTACATATCTATATACATACACAAGTAGAAAAAAAAGGAATTCAAATGGCCAGGGCGCCACAGGGGTCCGACCGAAAACTACTATAGCCTATGGCGTAGTCCTCCCGCACCCCAGCCCAAATCCCAAATAAGAGAGACCTGCTCACTGTAGATATTTCTGTAGAAGAGGTTAAAGTTGGAGTTGCGCCACGGTAGGGCCCACCACCATCAGGGTGCCCCCCAGGCACATGGATAGGTCCTAGAGCGAAACTAATGGGCCATTTAGATTCATTATATAGGGGTTCCTATTCGAATACAAAACCTCAGACAAGCAGCTCTTATGTGTAGGGCTCCACAGTCCTTAGGCCCTAACTCACAGAACACACTAGACCCCTGGTCAGGGCGCCACAGGCCGCTGGGGCCACTTTAGAGGGGTCCTCCAATGACAAAAAATGTTAGCCTCAACAAGGGCTTTCATTTGATACCAAAATCGGAAATTTTTAAAAAAATCGATTTTTGACCAGTCCGGCCCCTGGTCAGGTCGTCACAGGCCACTGGGGCCACTTTAGAGGGGTCCTCCAATAACAAAAAATGTTCGCCTCAACAAGGGCTTTCATTTGATACCAAAATCGGAAATTTTTCAAAAAATCGATTTTTGACCAGTCCGGCCCCTGGTCAGGTCGTCACAGGCCACTGGGGCCACTTTGGTGGGGTCCTCCAATGACAAAAAATGTTCGCCTCACCAAGGGCTTTCATTTGATACCAAACATACCCACTTTTGGAAAAATCGATTTTTGGCCATTTTGGACCGGTCCGGACCCTGGTCAGGGCGCCACAGGCCGCTGGGGCCACTTTAGAGGGGTCCTCCAATGACAAAAAATGTTCGCCTCACCAAGGGCTCTCATTTGATACCAAACTTGACCACTTTTGGAAATTTCGAATTTTGGCCATTTTGACCCCGGACCCGGGTCCCGACCCCTGGCCAGGGCGCCACAGGGGTCCGACCGAAAACTACTATAGCCTATGGCGTAGTCCTCCCGCACCCCAGCCCAAATCCCAAATAAGAAAGACCTGCTCACTGTAGATATTTCTGTAGAAGAGGTTAAAGTTGGAGTTGCGCCACGGTAGGGCCCACCACCATCAGGGTGCCCCCCAGCCACATGGATAGGTCCTAGAGCGAAACTAATGGGCCATTTAGATTCACCATATAGGGGTTCCTATTCGAATACAAAACCTCAGCCCAGCAGCTCTTATGTGTAGGGCTCCACAGTCCTTAGGCCCTAACCCACAGAACACACTAGACCCCTGGTCAGGGCGCCACAGGCCGCTGGGTTCACTTTGGAGGGGTCCTCCAATGACAAAAAATGTTCGCCTCACCAAGGGCTTTCATTTGATACCAAACTTGACCACTTTTGAAAATTTCGAATTTTGACCATTTTGACCCCGGACCCGGGTCCCGACCCCTGGCCAGGGCGCCACAGGGGTCCGACCGAAAACTACTATAGCCTATGGCGTAGTCCTCCCGCACCCCAGCCCAAATCCCAAATATGAAAGACCTGCTCACTGTAGATATTTCTGTAGAAGAGGTTAAAGTTGGAGTTGCGCCACGGTAGGGCCCACCACCATCAGGGTGCCCCCCAGCCACATGGATAGGTCCTAGAGCGAAACTAATGGGCCATTTAGATTCACCATATAGGGGTTCCTATTCGAATACAAAACCTCAGCCCAGCAGCTCTTATGTGTAGGGCTCCACAGTCCGTAGGCCCAGACCCCCCCTTTTACACGTTAACTACTGACCCCTGGCCAGGGAGCCAAAGGAGCAATATCGAAAATTCATATAGCCTATAAATAACAACCCCATAGGACCTTGCTAATAGGCCATACCTTAGACCTATTCGCCTTGCCCAGCTCTAGGTTACCCCTGCAAAAGTTTTGACCAATTTTGAAAAAACTATCTTCGAAAAAACCGAAATCCTGCTATGTACACAGACCTATGGGGGGCCCTACATACTCCATACTCATTTCCCCAGAAATGGGGAAAAAGTTGTTCAAAAAAAACCCCATATGGTATAGAAAATCTTTGAGCTCCGACCTCTAGGGTGGGGGGGAAAAAAAAGAATATGAGAGAAAGTCTGTAGTTCAAAATTCAATCTGCCATATCTCAAAAACGGCTCGGCCAATTTCGCTCAAATTTGCACAGCATGTACCCCTTGTGAAGGGGTTTCTACTGGTAAAATATGAAGGCTCTACCTCAACTCCTCCGCCGGCAACAGGGAAAACTGTTTTCCAAGAGACGCAATGTGCGTGTTTTTCCCTATTCTAGGTAGTGCGCTAACGCGCACTACCTGATGTACAGTATATATAATGTCTTAGCGACAAGATGTGTGAAAGACAATTTTGTAATGAAAAGCTTCACGTGCTATTTATATGAAGGTCAAATATCGACAAATTATATTATGACATATGCCAATATGAGCCTCGTTGTAGGACAGGCTCATATGTTAAGCCGTTGCAACTTGTTTTCCTTAATTTACAACCTTAACGCCACTCATATGCATTTTACAGGCTAGTTTCCGTGTTTGTATAACCTGCCTGAGAGTACTCATATATATGTATTTTACATGCGACGGAGGAGCATTTTTGGTTCTTGTATATTGTATACAACATTATATATATACGTATACAAGAATAAAAATGCTCCGATCACACATGAGCATTGCCTACAGCCTACACTACACTAGTGTAGGCTGACTACGCGACTACGCAAGCCAAGTCGGCAGGGACTACGCAGGCGTCGAGCGGAGCGAGCCGCGCGCTTCACAAATGACCACGCACTACCGGAGCTTTAGAAGGAGAGCATCAATTTTAACTTAATTTCACTTTAGCTGAAACCTACGTAACCTAAATAAACACATGAGTTTTTTGAGCCACAACCTGCGAAATTACGCAATTTTTTTGTGAAATACGCAAAAAAATTGGGCCGTTGCGAATCAGTGCGCAGGTATTTTTCGGCAATACTATGCTTGGAAAATGCGATCTGGAGCCAACATCCTAAAAGTTTTATAATTTTCTAGCTGGGGGCTGCCGCCGGCTTTAGCCAGACCCCCGCTGTACATAAGATGTATTCCCACTACGATTGCTCTTTGTTGTCGATGTTGTTGTTCCCTTTCTTTCTTTCTTCAAGAAGTTTCACCCCCTCTCCCAAATTCGATTTTTCTTGACCCCACCCCACCCAAAATCGGCTGACCCCACCGACTCTAATTTCGGCTATCCACAGTCCCCACCCCCAACTTTTCTCAGGGTACACTTATGCCTATAGGTGTGGCTGGCGAAAAAAGTGGGGGTGGGGTTTAAAAAAGTAGGCATGGGGTGGGAAAAAGTCGATTTGGTGGAAGCGGTAAGAAAAATTGTCGAGGGGGGTCGGCGAAAAATAGGTTTTTCGTTAGAAAACTAAAAAGTCTTCTCAATTTTCAGCTATTTTAAGGTATATAATTAAGCAAATTTTTGCAATTTTTTTTGCTTGTTTGAAAATTTTAGAATTTTTGGCTAAAAATTTGCAAAAATCCTAGTAGGGGGTTGAAAATTTTTATGGGGGGGGGGGGGTGGTCGGCCGAAGGCCGGTTTGGGGGGAGGGGTAGAGAAAAAATTTTAGGGGGAGTGGAGGGCCCTCCATACTGGGCCGGGCCGGGCCACAGTTTAGGAAGCTCATAGTTTTAGTTAGGATGGCGGAAGATAAATGGGTTCATAATGTTTTTCATTTTAATTTCTAAATTTACAGAGAGAACCTGCAATAAATCTGTTATTCTACCGTAATCTGTTCCTTCTATTATTGAAGTTTCTCAAATTAGAGGTTGACAATAGCTTTCAGTGGCGTAGCCAGAAAAAAATTTCGGGGGGGGGCACATCCAAAAATTTTTAGCATTTACTCAAGTTTTTAAAAATCGTTATTCGCCTGATTCAGGCTTTTTTCGGATTTGTCAAGCTTTTATATACATATAGCAGCTACTCGGGGGGTCTGGGGGGGCCCAGAAGCTGGAGAATTTTTGTGAATTGTAATAAAAGTCATAATTAAAACATTTAAAAAGATTATATAAACATTCAAATCGCAGAAATAAAGAGAGTGCTATATATTTCAAATTCCTGTAAAACTTCGCTTACGGAAACGATGTCTTTCTGTTTTATCATTTTTAGACAACAATTTCTACAAACTTGTTAGACTATAAGTGCAAAAGGTTAGATCTTCAGATAAAATAGGCGGGGGTCTGGGGGCGGCAGCCGCCAGCTAGAAGCCAGACCTTTTTAGAATATGGCATACGTAATTGAAACCTATTTTTTAGAGCACATTTTGCTAAAATTTTATAACATTTAACCCAGTAATTTGTTGTGCAAATTTGATTTTTCTGAGTCAATTCATAAAATTCGCGCCCACGGCGCGAAAATTTTTATAAAATTTTCCCCGACATGGGAAATTTCCCGGGGGGCAAATGAGTTTCGGGGGGGGATTCCCCCTCGGCCCCCCCTGCCTACGCCCCTGATAGCTTTAGTTCTTCAGTCTGTAAATATCCCCCTCTATGGCATAGTTTCCTTTGGGGGAGGGGGGGTTGGGGGGGTAACCCCCCCCAAAATTTTTTACCAATTTAACCCCCCCCCCCAGAATTTTTGACTTGCCCTCCCCCAACTTTCGGCTACCCCCCCCCCCCCGAACCCCCCCCAGCGATTTTCGGGCCCAAAAAGTTAGCTAAATTTGGCTGAAAAATGGTAATTTTTTGAAAAATTTTTCTAAAACTTTGACTTAAAATCACTTTAAAACGGTGCAAAAACGCCAAAAACGATAAAAACAAGCCTTGTTTTGACGAAAAAAGCGTTAAAATACAGAAAATTTTGTGTTTTTAGGCCATTTTTCGAAATTTCTGAGGTCCGAATTCTGGGGGGGGGGGGTTGGGGGGGTACCCCCATAGGTGAACCAGGCTACAGTTTGCCCCCTGTGAGACCCCCCCCCACGGAGAGGCCAGACCCCCCTCCCCCCTACCCGACCTCAACTACTCCCCCCCCAAGCCGAGCTCAAACCCCCCTCCCCCCCTAAAATTGGGTCCAAACCAGGTAAAAAATGCAAAATTTTTGAAAAATTTTTTTGCAATTTCTGAAAATTTTTGAAAAAAATTCGAAAAAATGGCTATAAATCACATATAAAGAGCTAAAGATGGTTATTTATAGCAATAAAAAGGTAATATACGCAATTATAAACCACAATCTGGGCTAATTTAGGCATATTTTAGCACAAATTTGTCAATTTTCAAGCCCTATTTTGGCATACGAAAACTACTGAGAGAAGCTTTTGAGTATGTTTTATGTACTGTACATCGAAAAAGGAGCATTTTTAGCCAAAAAAACTTGGGTACAGTTTAGGGGGGGTCCCCCTCCCCCAAATTTCAGATTTGGGTGGGGTCCCCCGAGCCAAATTTGGACCTTTCTACCCCCCCCCAACCATAGTTTCCTTTGGGGGGGGGGGGGGGGGGGCGGGGTTATCCCCCCCCCAAAATTTTTGATCAATTTTACCCCCCCCCCCAGAATTTTTGACTTGCCCTCCCCCAACTTTCGGCTACCCCCCCCCAAACCCCCCCCCCCCCCAATTTGGGGCCCCAAAAGTTTGCTAAATTTGGCTGAAAAATGGTAATTTTTTGAAAAATTTTTCTAAAATTTTGACTTAAAATCACTTTAAAACGGTGCAAAAACGCCAAAAACGATAAAAACAAGCCTTGTTTTGACGAAAAAAGCGTTAAAATACAGAAAATTTTGTGTTTTTAGGCCATTTTTCGAAATTTCTGAGGTCCGAATTCTGGGGGGGGTTGGGGGGGGGGGGTTCCCCCCCTCACATTTCTTGGGTCGACCACCAACCACCCAAGATTTACCCCCCCCCCCAGACCCAAAGTTCCAGGGAAACTATGCCCCCAACCCAAACAGGTGGTACACCTATGGGTACCCCCCATCACATTTCTTGGGTCGACCACCAACCACCCAAGATTTACCCCCCCCAGACCCAAAGTTCCAGGGAAACTATGCTCTATGGCATAAAGACAAGATGCAAACAACAAATGTACTGATTTAATGAAAACGTTTTAGTGATGTACTACATTACTGATACTCACTCAGTGATGTGCTACATTACTGAAATTTGTCAGTAAAGGTGTACATTTGAGTGAGGCCTTTTACCTCCAATAGCCCAATATATATATATATATATACAACCATACTTTCCCTGGAAATTTTGGTTGGGGGGGGCAAACTTCGAAAATTTGGTGGTCGATCCCCAAAAAGTGATGGGGAGTACCCCCCCCGAACCCCCCCCCCCAAAATTCGGACCTCAGAAAATTCAAAAAATGGCTTAAAACGCAGAATTTTCTGTATTTTGACGCTTTTTGTCAAACAAGGCTTGTTTTTATCGTTTTAGGCGTTTTTACACCGTTTTAAACAGATTTTAAGCCAAAATTTGAGAAAAAAGTTTCAAAAAATGACCATTTTTAGCAAAATTTAGCTAACTTTTTGGCCTCAAAATGTGCTGGGGGGGGTGGGGTAACCAAAAGTGGGGGGAGGGATAGTCACAATATCTGAGAGGGGGTAAAGTTGGTCGAAAATTTTGGAGGGTGATACCATAGGTGTAATTGGGGGGGGTTTGGGGGGGGTAACCCCCCCCCACAATATTTGGGGGACCCCGCCCCCCCCCCCCCCCCCCCCGGGGGGGGGGGGGGGGGGAGGAGGGGTAGTCGCGCCGAAGGCGCGAAAAATTGGCCAAAAATAGCGTATTTTTAGGGCAAATTCTGCAAAATTTTTCAAAAAAAGTCCAAATTTTTGGCTTAAAGTGTTTATTATTGCGAGAAATACACGTTTTTAACGGTTTTATGGACTTTCTGGCTCAATATTGACCTTATTTTAGACTTAGAAACATGTTGGCAATCAAGTTTTCGAGTTTAAAACCCCTGTCTAATGTCAAACTTACTTCATAGTTGAATGTTTTTTGGCATTAGCAATGGCTGAAAATGCGATTTTTGACATAAAAATAGAAAATTTTTTGGGGGAGGTTTGGGGGGGTCGTGGGGGGGGGTTTGGGGGGTCTAAAAAGGGGGCCCCCCCAAAATTCCGGGGGAGGGCCCCCCAAAATTCCGGGGGAGGGCCCCCCAACCCAAATCCCCGTTACACCTATGGGGGATACTGATATGATACGAAGTTTACTACACTCCAATCTACATATATCTATATATATATATCATCGATCAAATCTCTCTTCATAACTGTCTTTTATATCACCACTTCCCCCCGAATTTATCGAGAGTATGTACTGGGTGAATATCTCTTTGGCGGTCTTCTCATCCTTTCAGATTTTCGCAACCGTACCGGAAGTACGAAATCATGACTCTGCCCATCGTTGTCTGACCGGAATCGCCTCATTTTTCTGGCGGACCATACCTGATTGTCCGACAGTAAATAGGTATATTCCCCAAGGACCCTGACCACGCGCAGAGGCTTAGACCATGGACTCTGGCCCTTGAGGACTTGTGACCTGCGGACCAGCACCCGATCCCCCACTCCGTAAGGCCCTCTATTTCTGATAGCAACCGATGCTGACGGACAGTCTTCAGGTTCAAAGGTTTGGCCGCCTTCAGGTTGCAAGTGATATGCATGCTTAGCTGGTTGAAAGTCCAGTCTCATCTCCCAGTTGTGGAAAAGTTTTGCAGGGCTTGGTGAATGATTATTTGGTGGTGTCGCCCTGTACGACTGGAACAAATTTCGGATGTGCGTCTGCCAAAGACTCGTTCCTGTCCACGTTTGTGAACCAAACTTTAAGTATCTGTTGAACACCTCGACCTTTCCGTTAGTTTCAGGACTATATACGGGGGTCGTGAGATGGTTTATTCCTTTGGAGTTCAAATAATGTTCAAACTCGGCTCCTTTAAATTGTGGTCCATTGTCGGATAAGAGAGAATTTGGATAGCCGTAGTTAGCGAACAATTCATCAAGCCATTCTACTACTTTACCTGAGGTCGTGCTGCCTAGCAGCTTGTAGTGTGGAAATCCGGAATAATGATCAATCAAGACTATTATGTTTCTCTGTGACTCTGGAGCAGTAGAAAATGGGCCGGTAATGTCCACGCTTACTCGATCCCATGGTGCTGTCGCCTGAGGCCAGTTGATCTTTGGCACTTCCGAAGGAGGACATGATTTGTCACTAAGCTGGCACGCAGGACAGTGGCGAACATAGTGATCTATCTCTTTGTTCATTCTGGGCCACCAATATGTTAGGCCTACCTTTGTTTTCGTTCTAGAGATTCCTGGATGCCCGTTGTGCGCCATCATGAGTACTTTCTTTCTTAGCTTTTGGGGTAGTACGATGGCTTCGTCCTTCATGATTACATCTTCGTTTGTTAACTGTAGGAGACGTCGGACTTGGTAAAATGGAAGTAGGTGTGGTTTTATCAGATGCTTTGATGGCCACCGTCCCTGGGCTAGATAGCGCTTGATTTCTGCCAGGTCTGGATCATCTGTTGTGCTCTGCACTAACATGTGTGTAGTTATTCCGGACTTGTCAGGGTTAGGATCAGCGATGATTTGCTTGATCGTCGTATCTTCGTGAGTACACGGAATTGGTAGACGTGATAATGCATCTGCCACAATATTATTGCAGCCCTTTTGATGTTCTACTTCAAAGTCAAATGCTGAAAGTCGGTCATACCATCGGTGAAACTTTGAAGCAGCCCGGTTGTTACCGAATCTTTGTAACAGCGTTTTTAGTGCGGAATGGTCCGTGCGGAGGGTAAAGTGCTTTCCTAGGAGATATTTTTCCCAGTGTTCGCATGCCCAGATGGCTGCTAGAGCTTCCAATTCCGTTGCAGCATAGTTTCTTTCGGACTTTTGCAGTGTTCTTGACGCGTACGCGATTGGCACTTCTTTATGGTTTTGGAGTTGTGTCATAACTGCTCCTAAACCAACTTCCGATGCATCAGTGGTAACCGTTGTAGGGGCATTCGGATCAAATATGGATAGTAGTACCTGTTGGGACAGGTGGAGTTTCAATTTCTCGAATGCGTTGTGGCACTCTTCGGACCATTTGAATGGGACTTCTTTCCGGGTGAGTTTTCTGATTGGTTCTGCGTCCGTTGCTAAATTGGGTAGGAAGCACTGGTTGTAGTTGAGTAGGCCAAGAAATCTTTGGACTTCTTTAATGTTAGTCGGGGGAGGAGCGTTAATGATTGCTTTAGTTCGATCAGGGTTTGGTTTTATTCCCTTTGTTCCAATGATGCTTCCTAGAAATGGCACTTCAGTTTGCCTGAACAGGCATTTGTCAGCATTGATGCGGAAATCTTTTGAATTGAGGGATTCCAGCACTTGATGCAGATTGGAGTCGTGACTTTCTATCGTCTTTCCAAATATTAAAATGTCATCCATATAGACGATGCATCCAGACAAACCTTCCAAGGTTTTGGCTACACATTGTTGAAAAACGGATGCGGAGTCGGTTAGGCCCATTGGTAATCTGCAGTACTGGAAGAGACCTTCATGCGTTATAGTTGCTGTTAAATGCCTGCTTTCTTCAGCCAAAGGTATGGTGAAGTAAGCTTTGGTGAGATCCAATTTCGTGAAAACTTTAGCTCCACGTGTTCTTAAAAATAAGTCTGATATATTAGGCAATGGATATCGGTTCGGTACAACATGTTTATTGAGAGGGGTTAGATCTGTTGTGATCCTAACTTTACCGTTAGGTTTCGGAACTGTGACCATCCCATGTTGCCAATCGCTTTTAGCACAAGGTTCCCAAATTCCTTGCTTTACCATGGTTTGTACTTCTTCTGCAACAGCATCTTGACGTGCGAGTGGTACACTTCGTAACTTGGCTACTTGTGGAATTGAATCATGTCTCAGTTGTATGGTGTGCACGTAGTCCGGATAGGTTCCCATATCTTTCTTTATCAAATTCGGATAGTTGCTGAGAACATTTTGGAAATTGTCGGAGGAGACTTGGTCGACTTTTTCAGACAGAGATTTGACTATATAGCCAGGGGAGATTAAGGTTATAGCTAGTGCACACATGGCGTCTTTGCCGAGGACTGGTGTACAATGATTAGGTACAATGTAGAACTTTATGTTTGCAGTTTTTTTGTCAAATCCTACATCGGTAGTAAAGGTTCCAAAGATATTATTTAAGGTTTTCTTGTCGTAACTTAGTAGCTTCGTTGTATCTGAGAGAGGTACTCTTGGTAGCCGGTAATAATATTTGTTGTACTGTCTTTCCGTAACAGTTGATATGTCGGAGCCGGAATCAACTTCGAAGGCCTGTTGGATGGACTTTGTGCCAGTCCAAACTTTAATGGCACATGTGAAACAGTCCTTTTTGATAGTCGTTCCGGATTTTTCTTCAATATATATTATTCTTCAATTGAAATCCAATGGGAATTTCCCGCGTAGGTTCGAACCCTACTCGCAGCGCCAGTGGTATGATACGAAGTTTACTACACTCCAATCTACATATATCTATATATATATCATCGATCAAATCTCTCTTCATAACTGTCTTTTATATCAGATACCCCCCCCCCCTCGGGAAACTCTTAATACAACTCTAAGTACTAACATTGGTGTGTTTGGGGGGTGGGAGGGGGGGGGGACCCCTCCCCCTAAATGGAGGGGTCTCAGACCCTCCCCTCCCCCTAAAAAATTTTTTCTACCCCTCCCCCCAAATCGGCCTTCGGCCAACCCCCCCCCCTAAAAATTTTCAACCACCTACCTGAATTTTTGAAAATTTTTAGCCAAAAAATCTTCAGTTTTTTAGCGAAAAACCGATATTTCGCCGACCCCCCCCCCCTCAAAACATTTTCTTACCCCTCTCCCCCCAAATCGGTTGAAAGGTTGAAATCGGTTAGAAAAGCGTGAAAAGAAAAACAATCTCGTTATTGTCGGGTGGCCTGAATTAGCTCCGAATGATCCTGACCAGAATCGCCAGGACGGTGACCTGATCAAAGAGTTGTGCACCGAGTTGAAGATTCCCAACGATTCGGTTCACTCTCATTTTCGAGATGGGCGCAAAAATGAAAAATACCCAAGAATTATGAAGGTATGCTTCAAAGATCGATTTGTAGCTGAGCGCAAAGCTCTTTTGTACGGTGCGTCCTCCATCATCCAGAAACGTCCTGAAGTCTCAAATTCGGCCTTTAAGCCATTTATCAGAGAGGATCTCACCTATAAAGAGCGGATGGCCCAAAAATCTCTTGTTGCTGACCTTAAGGCCCGTCGAGCCAAGGGTGAACCGAACCTGATCATCCGAGGAGGGAAGATTATCACAAAGCCACTGCAGGGAAATGGTCCACAGCCGGAGTCAGATGTTTGAGTAACTTTATGCTCGTAAACTCACGCAGTATTGTTTCTAAATTGGTAGAATTGCAATATCTTGTTTCTAATAACACAAATACCATTTTTGCTATAACTGAAACATGGTTGTCTGATGAATTAGGTGATGCTATTTTTGGTTCAATTTTGGTAACTAATTCTGTTCTTTGCTGTAACCGTGATGCTAATGTAGGGAGAGGGGGTGGCGTGGCTTTATTGATTCCCAAAAACTTGGATTTTCTGCAAGTTGAACAGGTTAAAAATAACTATTTTGAAGCTGTCTGGATAAAAATCTTGACCAATGCTAATGATTGCACATATATTGGCCTAATCTACCGGTCGCCCAGTACTGACAGCAAGAGTTCAACTGAAGCATTATGTAGCCATATTCAAAAATACTCCCACGTACGTACTATTTTAATGGGTGATTTTAACTACCCTAACATAATATGGGAATCCGATAATATCACTGCAACAACTGAGCCGGATAGAACCTTCGCTACTGAAATTTTAACCTTGGGTTTCCAACAACATGTGCTTCAAAGTACTCATGAACATGGTAACATTCTCGACCTAGTGCTTTCAAATGAGCCTAATCTTATTTCAGCAGTTCAGGTTGATATTCCATTTTCAAACTCCGATCATAACATTGTAAAAGGTTATATAGCTTTGCAACAAATGCCAACTGCAAATTTTATGCCGACTAGAAACTTTCATAAAGCAAACTTTTTTGAAATAAACAGGTATCTTCTGAGTATTTGTTGGCAAACTGAATTTCAAAGATGCGCTACTATCGACGATTTCTGGCTAACGTTCAAAACACACCTAGATACTGCTATATCACATTTTGTGCCCTGGATGGTTTTTCGTAATAACATTAGAAAACAACTATGGTCTAAAGCCACACGAAAAGCTTCCCAGCGGCAGTCAAGATTGTATCATAAATATCGATTGTGTCCATCAGCCGAAAATCGTCGAAAGTGGAAAACTAGCATTAAAGCAGCCAAAAATCTCAAAAGACGCGATCTGTTCCACCGAGAACAAATGATATTAAATTCGCACTGTCAAAACACTTTCTGGAATTTTTTGAGGTCTAAATTCAATGTCAAATCAGACATTCCTTTTCTAAAATCTGGAGTAAATACTTATGCGTTTGAGGATCACGAAAAAGCTTCTCTTTTTAACTCTTTCTTTACTTCAGTTTTCATCACCGACGATGGTAAGTCCATAAATTGTAGAATAAAACAGCCTGTTTGTCCTTTTCCTGAAATTATAATTACGGACCAAAATGTTTACGACTGCATATTAAAGTCCAAATCCAAGCTTAGTGCTGGCTGTGACAATTTACCTCAATTCTTTCTCAAGAAAATTGCCGTTTCAATATGTTTTCCCTTGTCTATTATATTTAGGGTTTCTTTAGGTTTGGGTAAGATTCCATCAGACTGGAAAGTAGCCAAGATTACACCAGTCTTTAAAAAAGGAGACAAGTCAAATTTTAGTAACTACAGACCAATTAGTTTACTAGTCGGATGCAGTAAGTATTTGGAATCCTTTGTTGCCAAAGCACTAACTACATATTTATTAAAAAACAAGTTTATATCAACAAAACAGCACGGATTTCTGTCCGGCCGTTCCACTGTTACGCAGCTGCTTCAATGCTTGAATGATTGGACTAAAGCTGTTGATAAAGGAAATTTTATAGATGTTATATACATGGACATTGCAAAAGCCTTTGATAGTGTCTCCCACAACAAATTGATGGAGAAACTGTCTGCTATGAAAGTTCCTGAATTCTTGTTAAATTGGATACGTGATTATTTAACTAATAGACAACAATATGTTTCTCTTAGAGGTACAAATTCTGATGTAAGCCCTATCTCATCAGGTGTTCCTCAAGGGAGCATATTGGGTCCAATCCTATTCTTAGTATATATTAGTGATCTAGAAAATGTGGTTTTAAATTCTGAAATTAAACTTTACGCTGACGATTCTAAAGTTTATATAGCCTTTAACAAAATAACTGACACAGCATTACTCCAACAAGATCTTTATAATTTAAGTGATTGGTTCGACAAGATGCAGTTGAATCTTGCTGTCAGTAAATGTACGGTCCTGCATATAGGCAGCGCAAATCCATGTGTTTCATACAGTCTTTCTGGTTGCCAACTAGCAGCTGTAGAGAGTGCCAAAGACTTGGGTGTAATCATACAAAACAATTTAAAATTTGAAAGGCATTGCTCTTCCGCTGCAGCTGCAGCTGCAAAGACTGCAAATCTAATATTGCGATGTTTTGAAACAAAAAAGGCAGAATTTATGATGAAGTTGTTCGCAGTTTATGTTATACCTAAGCTTGAATATGCTTCAGAGGTTTGGTCGCCTCATTATGTTAAAGATATCAATCTTGTTGAAGGGGTTCAGAGAAAGTTTACTAAACAATTGCCTGGTTTAAAAAATTTAAGTTATCCAAATAGATTGAAAACCCTAAATGTGCGTAGTTTAGAAGAAAGACGTCTTATAAAGGATTTAGTTATGGTATATAAACTACTGCAACATTTGGTTGATACTGATTTTCAAAATTTTTTCTCCGAAAGCCTTTCTGTGAATAACCGTGGCCATGAGCGTAAATTACAGAGAGAGTCATCTCAAATAATGTGCCGTTTTAGCTTTTTCTCCAACAGAGTCATACCTATCTGGAATAGCTTACCAAATGAAGTTGTAACAGCAACTACTCTTTCTGGTTTTAAAAGTTTACTATGCAAATGCGATTTGTCACATTTTCTTAAGGGTGCGACGTCAGCAGCTCCATAATTGGGCTCTGTCCCTTCCTCAGACTACAGGTCGGGTATTGTAAGCATGTTTCTGTTGTATTTTGGCTTGACTTGCCTAATTTGTACCTGTGTATGCCTGTACTCTGGCAATAAACATAACATAACAAATCGACTTTTTCTCGATCCCCTCCCCTTTTTTGCCAAACCCCCCACCCTTTTTTCAAACCCCCACATGCCACTTTTTTCGCCAGCCACATCTATGTCTATTAATGATGTAGTACAGCACTGAAATTTTCTAAGGATGTATATATATAATGTATAAGTGATGGTTCTAATTTGAGGGAGGGACCAGCCGTTAACTAACAGAGCATAGTTTTTGCTCTGATAACATAGAGTACGCGTAGTTTCTGGCTTTTTCCTAGGCTTCCTAATTTCTGGGGGGCGGTCCCCTCCCAGGTCGGGGGGGGGGGGGGCGAAAATTTTTTGAAAAATGCTTAAAAATAGCTATTTTTTGCTGCTTGCTAACCATAGTTTCCCTGGAACTTTGGGTCTGGGGGGGGTAAATCTTGGGTGGTTTGTGGTCGACCCAAGAAATGTGATGGGGGGTACCCCCCCCCCAACCCCCCCCCCCCCCCCCCCAGAATTCGGACCTCAGAAATTTCGAAAAATGGCATAAAAATGCAAACTTTTCTGTATGTTAACGCTTTTTTGGACAAAACAAAGCTTGTATTGATAGTTTTAAGCGTTTTTGTGACGTTAAAGCGATTTTAAGTCAAACTTTAAGAAAAAATTTCAAAAAATTACCATTTTGCGGCCAAATTTAGCTAACTTTTGGGGCCCGAAAAGGGCGGGGGGGGTTTGGGGGGGGGGGGTAGCCGAAGGTTGGGGGAGGGCAAGTCAAAAATTCTGGGGGGGGGGGGGGGTAAAAAAATTGGTCAAAAATTTTGGGGGGGGATACCCCCCCCCCCACCCCCCCCCCCAAAGGAAACTATGTTGCTAACATATTAACTTTTTTCAACCTAAATTTAAGCTTAAAATAGCTAAAAATGCTTAAAAATGTCTAAAAATCCGGAAAATCGAGGCCGGAAAATTTTTTCAAAATTTACCTTCAAAACCCTAGTATTCCCGGCACTTTAAAGTTCTGGGGGGGGACGGTCCGAATCCTGGGGGGGGAAAGGCCCGAATCCTGGGGGGGGGAAACCAAGTTTGGGGGAAGAACGAAATTCTGGGGGCCCCCGCCCCCCTCCCCTGTAGGAAAAAGCCAGTAGTACATTCTTAAGGTGCTGGTATCATAGGGGTCGCGGTAGCGACCCCTATAATATGAGTGAAAATGGTCGAATGACCGTGTAAAACAAGGCTGCGCAGAAGCTGCGCAGATTCCTGCGCAGATTATGTGCGCAAAAAATTGTACGTGTCGAGTTTAGTATGTTCCTGAAGTTTCATCCCCGTACCACTTTCCGTTAAAAAGTTATGCCAAAAATCGCTTACGAGAGTGATGTTTTTTTTTCCGGTTTCTCGCTTTTGATGTCTCATAAGGGGGTTTTGTAGCTTGAATAACTACAGATAGAAAAATTTTTGCCTATGAAACCCATATATATTCTTGTAGTACAAATCAAAAATAAGCTAGTTTTTATGCCTCCCAGGGCCGGAAAAAATTTTTGGCTGGGGGCCAAAGTCGGCCAAAACGCTAAAATGGCCAAAAAGTATGCTTCAAAGGCGCCTTAATAAGTCAGATTGGGCTATATATGGGGCAATACTGACTATATGGTTAAACAGTACACATATCGGGGTCGTTCAAATGCTATATGATTTTCCGTCTTCTTGCGTAATTTTTCGGTACTGGCCGGCCAAAGTTGGTGAATTTTGGGTCGAACTTTGAACTTAATTTTTTCGCTTATTTTGCTACATGGGTGGCTCAAATTTTGCATACAATTTTTTGGGACGGAGAATCGATTCCCGCTATCAGTTTTGCTGCCCGAGTAACCCAAGTTGCTGGGCTGGTTCCACTTGACCGTCTGAGGGGTTATGTCGGTAACCGCTTTCCGGATGTCCATAGTAGGCTTTACTTTGCCTCTCCAAACTTTGTCTATAGGGGTTTTCTGGTGCGCCCAGCTCATTCCCGGTGTCCGTTTTGCCGTCTGACCCACCCATCTTGCTGTGCTGGTTCCACTTTGCCGTCTGGATGGTCCGGTCGGTACCGACTTCCGGGAACACCATATAGGACTGTACATAGCCTGACAAAACATTGTCTATAGGGGTTTTCTGGTGCGCCCAGCTCATTCCTGGCATCCGCTTTGCCGTCTGACCAGAGTTGGAAGTGGGCCGCGGGTACCCACGGGTACCCGCAGATACCCGCGGGTAATAGAAATTTTGCTACCCGCAGGCTACCCGCGCGGGTAGTTGCGGGTATCTCTTGCTGATATATTCAATAAAATTTTAACAATTTTTGAAATGTGTTCGGAAAAAGATAGTGTTGCTGATTTCAAAAAATCGCTAGGTAATTCTGGCTGGGTCCCTTTTCCACGATGCTAGTCTGAGCGCATTCTTTGATTAAACTTGCTCTATTAATCGAAACTGGAAATGTTTGCTCAAGAAAATTTTCAAACTAATATTATTCTAGAAAAATTCTGATGACAAAACTGCCATAATCCGTAGAACCTTTCGTCGGACAACTTTGTCTTCGCTTTCTTTTTGTTATTCAGACGTACTGGCCCCAGCGCAGTTATTCGAGTGAAATTGAAATCCGAAAACATCTGAAAAGCTCAACAGCCTCCCCTTTTCTTATTCAATTTTTAGAGCTTTTACATATATATATATATACATTCACTGGTGGACAGAAAAAAAACCCTCCTGCCGGCGAATTATCCCACAAGGGGTATCAAAATTGCTCTCACAAGCGGTAAGAAATTCGGCTCCAGCCTCCTAGTGGTAGAAAATGGTCACAAAAATAAGTTTTCAGACTGAAATTTCTGAAAATTTTCTGGCTTCGCCAGATTATTTACATAATATGGCTTAATTTTGCTAAAAACAATCCAAAGAATGTTGGTTTTATTAAAAATAGCCGTTTTTAGTTAAAATTAGCATAATTTAAGGTACATTTACCTTGAATCTGGCAAAAAGTGCTTTTTTTAATTTCTATAAAATGCGTTTCAATTTAATAAGACTAATCCTTAGCTTTGTAAATTGGGTCTTTTTTCGAAACTACATGAGGCCAAGATTAATTTCTCGTAGAGATGCACCGGGCCGGATCTGAGGCAGGGCAGAGGGCCTAAGCCTAAGCCGAAAAATTGCAGTCTAAATAGGAGAATTTTCTTAAAAATTCAGATTTACTATGGTTTTATTTAAGTATCGACAAAATTACTATTGTTATTTTCAATAAAAGTAGATGAGAAATAAAACGAACGATCTGTAAGCTATGTTGTGCCTATCGGGCGAGTATATGCAGGACAACCGGATTCTCTCCGAACAAGCTGATTTAGAATTTAGCTTAATTTAGACTTCTAAAATTCCAAAATTTTGACTAAAAATTGTCAAAAATTACGAAGTTTTGTCCCGGTCGGCACCACCGAGCCTGCCCCAAGGCCAGGTGCATGCCTAATTAAATGTATCAGTTAGTTTAAATTTTTAAACTTTTCGAAAACGTTTTGATGTTTTTTTCACAAACTTCAGCAATTTGGGTTAAATTCCATATTTCGGCAAAACATCTCAATAACATTATAAGTTAAAATAGTTTAGAAGCTTTAAATAAAGTTTATCTAGCATTATTGACATTTTTTAATAATTTTAACCACACAGTAATCCTTTAGCATTAGAAAAATTTTGCGGGTATCTTGCGGGTATCACTTGACTGCGGGCCGCGGGCCGCGGGGCGGGGCGGGGCGGGTACCAGCTTGCGGGTAGCGGGCCGGGGCGGGTCGCCAAAATGGTACCCGCTTCCAACTCTGCGTCTGACCCACCCATCTTGCTGTGCTGGTTCCACTTTACCATCTGGAGGGTCAGTTGGGTGGGGGGTCAAGTGGTCGAAAATAAAATTTTTCAAAAGTGGTCAAATTTGGTATCAAATGAAAGCCCTAAGCGAGCTGAGCAACTTTTGTCATAGAGTGCATGCTAAAAGTGGCTGTAGAGTGCTGTGGTGGGGTGGGGTGGGGACTTAGGGGATTTTCGGTCAAAAATGAAATTTTCCAAAAGTGGTCAAATTTGGTACCAAATGAAAGCCCTAAGCGAGCTGAGCAACTTTTGTCATAGAAGTGCATGCTCAAAGTGGCTGTAGAGTGCTATGGTGGGGTGGGGTGGGGACTTAGGCGATTTTCGGTCAAAAATGAAATTTTCCAAAAGTGGTCAAATTTGGTATCAAATGAAAGCTCTCAGCGAGCCGAACAACTTTTGTCATAGAACTGCATGCTCAAAGTGGCTGTAGAGTGCTGTGGTGGGGTGGGGACTTAGGCGATTTTCGGTCAAAAATGAAATTTTCCAAAAGTGGTCAAATTTGGTATCAAATGAAAGCTCTCAGCGAGCTGAACAACTTTTGTCATAGAACTGCATGCTCAAAGTGGCTGTAGAGTGCTGTGGTGGGGTGGGGTGGGGACTTAGGCGATTTTCGGTCAAAAATGAAATTTTTCAAAAGTGGACAAGTTTGGTACCAAATGAAGGCCCTAAGCGAGCTGAGCAACTTTTGTCATAGAACTGCATGGTCAAAGTGGTTGTGGAGTGCTGTGGTTGGCTTGCTTGCTACTGTTGAAAGATATCTATATATATACGTATATACATACCTTCATGAGCATACATATATAAAATAATAGAAAACAAGAACAAAAAGTGCTCCTTCGTCGCATGTAAAATACATATGAGCCTTCGTAGGCAGGTTGTACATAAGCAAAAACTAGCCTGTAAAATACATATGAGTTCCGTAGGGAGGTTGTAAATTAAGGAAAACAAGTTGCAACCGCTTAACATATGAGCCTGTCCTACAACGAGGCTCATATTGGCGTCACAGTGCATTCCACATTAAAGCCTCATTAAAGAACCTCAGCTTCATCCACATTACGGAAAAATGAGTAGACTTTGTGGCCCAGAAGAAATGGACTGAAGTGAACTACGACTGCTCAAGCTGAACTGTACATGCAACCTGATGTTTCCTGAAACACTATGGCACACCTCTAATGCATTCTCGAAACACTTTCACATTATACACACGCAGAATGCGTTCCCACTTGGCTGTGAGTCAGAGCGCCTCATGGCGTGCCGTATTGAGCATATGCACACTATAATGACTGATCAACATTGTATATATGAAGGATAATTTGTAATGAAAAGCTTTATGCAGTATGTATTTATATAAAAGTAAAATATATATCTGCAAATTATTCGTATTATGACATACGCCAATATGAGCCTCGTTGTAGGACAGGCTCATATGTTAAGCGGTTGCAACTTGTTTTCCTTAATTTACAACCTCCCTACGGAACTCATATGTATTTTACAGGCTAGTTTTTGCTTATGTACAACCTGCCTACGAAGGCTCATATGTATTTTACATGCGACGAAGGAGCACTTTTTGTTCTTGTATATATATATATCCTTTTGTGCAGTGCTTTTGTGGTGATTTTTTGAAACGCTATAACTTTCGCAATTTTGGGAGTTGGAAAGAGCTTTCTACATTATTTTAAAGCTTATTATCTGTACATTCACATGAACTTACAGAACTGGCAAAATTAGCAAAAAATAGCAGAAATTTTCTGACAAGCTGACATCTAGCAGAAGTGCGAATTTCGATTCTGCCGAAAATCTCCGGAATCCGTCGAGTAGTTTTTGAGAAATCGATGTTCGAAACGTGATAATCGCTTTATACATCGTTTTAAAGCTTATAATCTGTATACTAACATGGGCTTACGAAACTAGCAAAATTGGCAAGAAAATAGCAAAATATTTCCGACATGCTGACATCTGACAGACTGAATACAGACCAAAAATTTTTGAACATCGATTTCTCAAAACTGTAGAATCGGCCAAAATTTCTTCTTGTGCTAAGATATGAAGGACATGTGGGCCGAGGGACATTTTTTTGGATTTGGCACAACAAGCCGCAACATAGTTTCCCTGGAACTTTGGGTCTGGGGGGGGGGGGGTAAATCTTGGGTGGTTGGTGGTCGACCCAAGAAATGTGATGGGGGGTACCCCCCCCCAACCCCCCCCAGAATTCGGACCTCAGAAATTTCGAAAAATGGCCTAAAAACACAAAATTTTCTGTATTTTAACGCTTTTTTCGTCAAAACAAGGCTTGTTTTTATCGTTTTTGGCGTTTTTGCACCGTTTTAAAGTGATTTTAAGTCAAAATTTTAGAAAAATTTTTCAAAAAATTACCATTTTTCAGCAAAATTTAGCTAACTTTTTGGGCCCGAAAATCGCTGGGGGGGGGTTCGGGGGGGTAGCCGAAAGTTGGGGGAGGGCAAGTCAAAAATTCTGGGGGGGGGGTAAAATTGATCAAAAATTTTGGGGGGATACCCCCCCCCAACCCCCCCCTCCAAAGGAAACTATGAGCCGCAATATTCCAGAAAATCCGACAAATGCGCGATGACACGAAATTTCGCAACTTTCTATTCAGTTTTTTCACAACTGGAGTTGTTTTAGCTCAAACCAAGAAAAATGTCCCTCCGCAATAGGGCGAATTTTTATTCAGCAAAAATCACGCGAATCCATTGGGTAGTTTTTGAGAAATCAATGTTCAAAACAAAATAATCGCAATTTTGCAAAAATGGTTTTTCGGCGAATTCTCTAGCTTAAAGCAACGAACTCCAGGGAATAGGTATTGACAAGAGTACATTATAACTAAGAGTGTGACAAGCGTCACACTCTTAGTTATTAGGCTGCAGACATCATCTGCACAATAACGGCCTACATACCCCCCACAACTGAGTACCTGGTGACCCCCCCACAACTGAGTATCAGGTACACAATTGTGTACAAGCACTCGCTTGTATGTTTACTGGCTTATTTTTACTGGGGTACCCCCCCCCACTCGGCAACCTCCCCCCCCCATTCGAGGTTCCCCCCCATAAAAGCCCCCCCATAAATTTTTACCTCCCCCCCCCATAAGCCAAAAAATTGCCAGGTTTCACCATTTTTACCCTAAATTTTCAAAAAATTTTCCGGCTTCGCCGGAATTTTAACGAAATTTTCGCTATTTTAGCGTAAAAAACACCTAAAATTAGTCATTTTTTAGCGATTTTTGGCAATTTTTACACAAGAAACGTAAAAATTTGAAAATTTTTTCCAAAAAATGCCCCCCTTTTGGTGAGCCCCCCCCCCCATCGATGGGGGGGGCAACTTTGAGCCCCCCCCCCCCATAAAATTTGGCCTAAAAATAAGCCACATGTTGAAGCCAAAAACATTCTATCAGCAGCTGGCCACTTTTCAGCTTCAACATATAAACATACAAGCGAGTGCTTGTACACAATTGTGTACCTGGTACTCAGTTGTGGGGGGGTCGGTCACCAGGTACTCAGTTGTGGGGGGGGGGGGTAGGCCGTAATTGTGCAGATAATGTCTGCAGCCTAATAGCTAAGAGTGGGACGCTTGTCACACTCTTAGTTATTATGTACTCTTGGTATTGATAAAATGCGCAATTGGACGGTTTATCGATTGAGTATAAATAAATCGAAATTGTCTGTAAGATTTTGCAGTAATTTTGAAAAACTGATTTCTTCAAAAATGGCCATTTTTTGACCCCAAAAATGGTTTTTGGCTTATACTGCCTTAAAGAGGTAGCTCAAAAGTTGTAAAAGCAAAAATGTTCATTTTGGTGTCCTCTTTCCATCCATAACAACCAATCCGGTGTAGCTACCCTGTATTGAGAGAATAAGGGCAAAAACCAAAACTTTCTTATCTTTACACCTAAAAACCCGGGACTGGTCCCAGAATGTTAAAGAGCACGAAAATAATGTATTTGGAAAGTTTCATCCACTTTCATGAAGAATTGAAGCTTGTAGGGTCGAATTTACACACAGCGATACCAGCACCTTAAATGTGCTACTTTTGCTGCGACATAAACAAAAATTTGTATTGAAAAATTTTCCCTTGATTGAAAAATCGGTGTGCGCAAAACTTGCCTTATAAATGTCAAAAAGTATATATCAATTTTTATCAAAAAGTCGATTTTTTCGAAGCTTAGGTATTTTTCCGGGCAAGTTTGGTATCATTCGAAAGCTCTTGACTTTCTTCAATTTCTTCAATGGCAATCTTCAATTTCCTCGAAACTGTCCACTTTTTGACCATCAAAAATCGTTTTTGGCTTATAATGACTTAACCACTGACCATAGCTCAAAGGTTATAAAAGCAAAAATGTTCATTTCGGTGCCCTCCTCTCTGGGCTTATTCTAGGCATTTTTTCCTGGAGGGGGGCTTCTTGGGAGGCCCCCCCAAAAGTCCGAGGGGCAAGAAAATTTTATTGGGGGGCCAAAATTTTTCTAAAAATATGCTAAAATAGCGCTATTTTTCTGGCATGTACTGTAAAAGTTGATTTTTATTGCAAAAATAAGCAGATTTAGTGTTCAAAAAGGCAAAAAATGAGTAAAAATTTGGCGAAGACGGAAAATTTTTGAAAATTTGGCCTTCTGAGCGATTTTTTCATAGCAAAATTTGGTACCAAAAGGCACCCAGTTTTTTGGGGGGGGGAGTTTTGGGGGTGAGGGTGTTTATGCCCCCCCCCAGTAGAATAAGCCCAGCTCTTTTTCTCCAAAGCAACCAATCCGGTGTCTCTACTATCTTCTCACCTAAAAATACGGGACTACGAATACGATGGGTATATATGCGTATGAACAAAATATTTTCACATGAAAATTTATATATACGTATATATATATATATATTTGAAAAATTTTGAAAAAAGCCGCAATGGAAATCTTAATAGATAATAAAAATGTATAATAAAAAGAGTAGTGCCGCAGGGTCGGAAATTCAGTAAAATGGAGATAGAAAAATAGAAAAGCGAAGCAAGCGCGAAAAATTGAGGTAAAAAAGCGCGGCAGGCGCCAAAACGTTGTCAAAGTTATTAAAACGTAATAGCGCCCCAGGCGAGAAAAATTTTTAAATTCAGTTAGAAAGGTGCCGCAGCCCCAAAAAATTTATTATAAAATTATACAAAATTTATTATATTTTAATTTATTATAAAATATATTATATTTATATATATTATTATATATATATTATATTTAAATTAAATTATTATAAAATTTACACAAAATTATAAAACTCGAGTTAGAAAAGCGCCGCAGGCGAGGGGAACTTCAAAACCGAGATACAGTATAGCTCAAAACAAAGTTAATTTTTTGCGAAGTTCGCAAACTTTGAGAACTTCGCAAAACTAGCGACATTTCGCTAAATTTTATATTATCTGAATTTGAAGTTCGCTAAAGTTTAGCGAAGTTCGCATAATTTCGCGAAATTCGCCAAGATTTTAGCGAAGTTCGCTTAGAATTTTAGCGAAGTTTGAAGGTACTTCGCTAAATTTTTTGCGAACTTCTTTAAATTTAGCGAAATGTCGCTATCTTTGCGAAGTTCGCAAAGTTTGCGAACTTCGCAAAAAAATTAACTTTGTTTTGAGCTATACTGTAGAAAAGCACCGCAGGCGAGAAAAATCATAAAAATCGAGATTTAAAAGCGCCGCCGGAAAGAAAAACTTTAAAAACCGAGATAGACAAGCACCGCCGGCAAGAAAAATCATAAAACTAGAGATTTAAAAGCACCGCCGGCAAGAAAAATCATAAAAATCGAGATTTAAGAGCGCCGCCGGCGAGAAAAATTTTAAAAACTGAGTTAGAAAAGCACCGCAGGCGAGAAAAATCATAAAAATAGAGATTTAAAAGCGCCGCCGGAAAGAAAAATCATAAAACTAGAGATTTAAAAGCCGGGAAGAAAATATAAAAATCGAGATTTAAGAAGCCGCCGGCGAGAAAAAATTTTAATAACTGAGTTAGAAAAGCACCGCAGGCGAGAAAAATCATAAAAATAGAGATTTAAAAGCGCCGCCGGAAAGAAAAACTTTAAAAACCGAGATAGACAAGCACCGCCGGCAAGAAAAATCATAAAACTAGAGATTTAAAAGCACCGCCGGCAAGAAAAATCATAAAAATCGAGATTTAAGAGCGCCGCCGGCGAGAAAAATTTTAAAAACTGAGTTAGAAAAGCACCGCAGGCGAGAAAAATCATAAAAATCGAGATTTAAAAGCGCCGCCGGAAAGAAAACTTTAAAAACCGAGATAGACAAGCACCGCCGGCAAGAAAAATCATAAAACTAGAGATTTAAAAGCACCGCCGGCAAGAAAAATCATAAAAATCGAGATTTAAGAGCGCCGCCGGCGAGAAAAATTTTAAAAACTGAGTTAGAAAAGCACCGCAGGCGAGAAAAATCATAAAAATCGAGATTTAAAAGCGCCGCCGGAAAGAAAAACTTTAAAAACCGAGATAGACAAGCACCGCCGGCAAGAAAAATCATAAAACTAGAGATTTAAAAGCACCGCCGGCAAGAAAAATCATAAAAATCGAGATTTAAGAGCGCCGCCGGCGAGAAAAATTTTAAAAAGTGAGTTAGAAAAGCATCCGCAGGAACGAGAAAATCATAAAAATCGAGATTTAAACAGCGCCGCCGGAAAGAAAAACTTTAAAAACCGAGATAGACAAGCACCGCCGGCAAGAAAAATCATAAAACTAGAGATTTAAAAGCACCGCCGGCAAGAAAAATCATAAAAATCGAGATTTAAGAGCGCCGCCGGCGAGAAAAATTTTAAAAACTGAGTTAGAAAAGCACCGCAGGCGAGAAAAATCATAAAAATCGAGATTTAAAAGCGCCGCCGGAAAGAAAAACTTTAAAAACCGAGATAGACAAGCACCGCCGGCAAGAAAAATCATAAAACTAGAGATTTAAAAAGCACCGCCGGCAAGAAAAAAATCATAAAAATCGATATTTGAGAGCGCCGCCGGCGAGAAAAATTTTAAAAAACTGAGTTAGAAAAGCACCGCAGGCGAGAAAAATCATAAAAATCGAGATTTAAAAGCGCCGCCGGAAAGAAAAACTTTAAAAACCGAGATAGACAAGCACCGCCGGCAAGAAAAATCATAAAACTAGAGATTTAAAAGCACCGCCGGCAAGAAAAATCATAAAAATCGAGATTTAAGAGCGCCGCCGGCGAGAAAAATTTTAAAAACTGAGTTAGAAAAGCGCCGCAGGCGAGAAAATTTTCATAATTTTTAGTTTTATGCACTAAAAATAAGCTAAATTTTTGCTTTCTCCTCAAAAATTTCCGGGGGGGGGGGTCGGAACCCCCACGCACCCCCCCTGGGTGCGCCCATGTAGCCACCGCTCAACGGTTATATATAAAAGCATGTTCATAAAATAAATAACAACATAAAAATGTTCATTTCGGTGCCCTTTTTTCAGCCATACCAATCAATCCCATGTCTCGACTTCATCTACTGAAAGTACGTATATATACGTATTTTATAATGGTATAAAACCGAAAGTTTTTATATATATAAATTTTTTCACCTAAAATTACGGGACTGATCTCAGAATTAAAGAGCACAGTAGGTTATTTCGTAAGTTTTAGCTGTTTACTTATATAAAGGATAAAGCCGTATGAGTGAAAAATACCCAAAAGAAAACCAACACCTTAAATAGGACATTTAAAATCATGCTTTATGTATATCGCTGTTCTGGGTTTATTTTAGGCAAAAATAAGTGGGGGGGGACGCCCCCACCCCCACTTGTGGGCGGGGGAGTTCGAAAAGTGGGGGGGGGAATAAAATGGGCCAAAATGCTAAAAATTCTGTATAAATAGCCTGTTTTCCG